>CM032453.1:1861756-1986274 GCA_019049505.1 Pachyrhynchus sulphureomaculatus | reverse complement strand
TCCCAGAGCGGTGCATATTAGAAGTACACGTCGCGCTAATGCTTCACATCCGTATGAGGTCCAGCTTGTTACTCCTCGTACAACGCTTTTCAAGCAGTCTTTTATATGGAGAACATCATACCCTTTGGAATGGTTTACCCAGGACTGTGTTTCCCATCGAGTACAATCTACAGCGATTTCAAGAACAACGTGAATCGCTTTTCTCCGCACACGTGTCGCTCCTGTAGCGCTTTAGGGACTTCCCTGTAGCACGTGTGCTAGACCCATAAAAAAAAAAAAAAAAAAAAAAAAAAACGGAATTTTGATGTCATCGTTGCACGGCATAGATCTCGGTTAAAGACGTCTTGTTCATTTAGCTCTTTATTTTTGTACGTTGGTTGGAAACATTGCATTAATGTGTGTTGTGGCCTATCTCCAGGTTTCGTCTTACTCAATTTGGCAATATGGCAAGCAGTTTTCACGTGTTGCTCTATTTGAAATTTTTTATCGCATGGTATCTGCAATAAAAAAAAGAAAATTCAATTAAAATCCCAAGGAAAAAATTCGTTAAATAGAAAAACTAGGTGCTTAGGGCAGGCAAAAAGTAAAATTCTGCTTTGTACCTTTTTTATTAGATTACCTAGAAATACATACGTTTACGTATGTATTTCTATTTCGTGGTTTCGTTAAATAGAAATTTTGTTCGTTAAATGGAACAAAAATAACTTAAATAACATTGAAAATAGCATCAACGGCAAAATCCTGACAAAAATTTCGGTATGGTTAAATATTAAACGAAAATGAAATACCCTGTATATTCAATAGGTATTCAAAAATTATACTTACAATTTTAACACATGCAGAACAATAGATTTTTCCCATATCTATTCTTAGTTCTTTATATGGTTTAATCCACACTGACACACTACTGGCTTTGGGCATTTCACTGTATTAAAATACGACTCACAAGATAAAAAGCACAAATCGACGTAACCACCTTAAAAGCACAACCAAAAATGAAATCTAATAAATTAATAATACAAGTATGCTCTGTTGTCCGTCTGGGGTTTACTGACTGGTTTTTCCTGACCATAAAATAATAAAATTTATTTGGGGGAAAACACCGGCGCGGCGGCGGCGGCCTAAACATTGACCCTTATTCCGAAAAATGAATGAAAACGCCTGCCAAAGACCTACATTATTATAAATTCCTTCAAATATGCACATATATGCTATTTTTAAAGCATTTATGCAAATATTTAGAAAAATGCATATAATATGCAAAATATGCAATATATGCGCTTTGCATATTTGGGTGTCCTTAGAGATAACATCTAACAAATATCATAATTAACTTGGTTATCTTGGCGCCATATCTATATCATGCCGAGAACTTTTGGAACAACTCCCCGTATACAATTTAAGATACTCCTAAAAAACTTATGCAGCGCAGAAAACTAAACTTTCCCAAAAGTATGCCATAAAATTGGAGAAAAGCCTTTAATATATTATAGGATTATGTTGATGGTTCCAAACTTTTCCTATCGCTATGTATAAATACATTTGTCAATCCGTGTTTAAAGCTTTATAGACTTGTACTGTAGAAACACCACGAATAAATCAGAAATATATTTCCTTTTCACGATACCCACGCCCCATTTTGTGTGGGGTGTGTGTTATTGATATACGAGTATCTACAATTTATTCTGTAGATATGTGTGTTTGTTAACGCGTTTTTTGATCAAATAAATTGAATTAATTCTATTTCATTATCAAAATTTTGATCTGCAATCTATAATTAAAATCTCTGTGGCATTGAGGTGCTGTTTTTATAGTTATAGTTAACCAATTATCTGGTATACATTAGAATAAATTACGCCTTTTCAATTTTCAGTATAATTCCAACCTTATTTGCTCGCCTAAGTTATCGAAGTCCATATTTATAATTTATAATAATTTCAGTTTGATATAGAAATCAATAGAAAACATAATCTCCTTATCTACCTACGTGGTTAGGCTTTTTCATAACTTCTACTTTCATAACAGAATGTCGATTTTTAGTCATTTTCAACAACGAAGTTGTTCAATTTCCTTTTATTGCCTAAGAAATATTACGCCGTGATCAAGCTTCACACTAAAGAGGGAAATAGATTAAAAGTTATTCATTAAACAATGTCTCAAGTGTACGAAAATGAAGGCCCATCTTAGTTTGTAGTAAAATTTTGGCGTAAACAATTTTGATGGGGCCGAAACTCAATTCGAGATAACCCTAGATTAGAAAGATTACACAGGGCAACAAAAAAATATTTTTGTTTTGGTGCCTGGGATTTTTAGAGCTGATTTTAACTATATTTGGGACACTAAATCTATACATGCAATCCGTTTTTTCTCTCTATCAGCTCTACTTTTTTAGATACATCAACTTATCTACCAATGTGGTTTTTATTCAGTATATTCATTTATGAGAGTTCTAAAATTATTATATATTCATTAATGTAGGTACAATGGTTTTATTGTCAGTCTGTAATTGAGTAAATTCCAGGTAAATCTATAAATAGTGGAACCATTGCCTATCAGGTACCTGAACTGACCCTTTTAATCATCTAACTCGGGTAAGTCTCGTCAGTTTGTGCGTTCTTACTAATGAGAGTAGATCGAATTCGGCGTGTTATTTTATGTTAAGAAAAGAGTGTTTTTGTGTTATTGAACAGAATTAAAATGAGTTCAGGTTCCAGTTCAAGAAGAAGTTGTGTAAATCAACCTGATATGTTTTGCTATATATGCGGAGAATACATGTTTCAACAAAACAGACAAACTATTATTGACTTTGTAAAGCGAGCGTATCTTGGATACTTTGGAGTTAAGCTTGGTGATCAGGACAAAACGTGGGCCTCGCATCTCGTATGTAAAACTTGTACAGAGCATTTACGGCAGTGGACTACCGGGAAAAGAAAATGTCTAAAATTCGGCGTACCAATGGTTTGGAGAGAACCAAAAAAACCACTTCAATGATTGTTATTTCTGTTTAGTAAATACTAATGGAATCAATCGAAATAACCGCAGTAAGTGGACTTATCCCAATTTAGACTCTGCAATACGCCCTATCCCGCACTCAGATGAAATACCGATTCCAACATTTTTCATCAGCTACCACATATCTCTGATGATGAATATTTTTCCTCTGATCGCTCTTCTGATGCTAATAAAAGTTCTGATGCTAATGAAACTAACAGTGACTATGAGGGGACGTCATCAGTTCCTCAACGCTTCAATCAAAATGAATTAAATGATCTCACCAGGGATCTCAATTTATCGAAAAAAGCTTCTGAAGTACTGGCTTCTAGGTTGAACGACAAAAATTTACTGGAACAAGGAACCAAAATTACCTTTTACCGTACAAGAGAAAAAGATCTGCTACCATTCTTTTCTCAAGAAGACAATCTTGTATTTTGTCCCGAAATTAGGGGACTCATGAAAGAAATGGGACTTTCTGAATATATTCCAGATGATTGGCGCCTATTTATTGACAGTTCAGAGCGAAGTTTAAAATGTGTCCTTCTACATAATGGGAAAAATATGGTTCAATACCACTAGCTCACTCAACGAAACTGAAAGAAGAATATAATACCATAGCTTTGGTCTTGCAGAAGATAAAGTATTACGAACATCAATGGATGATTTGTGTAGACTTAAAAATGGTAAAGTTTCTTCTTGGGCAGCAAAGTGGTTACACGAAATATTCGTGTTTCTTGTGCCTCTGGGATAGTAGGGACAAAACACACCACTGGGTTAGAAAAGATTGGCCTCAGAGAGAAAACATGGACGTTGGGGAAAAGAATGTCATTAACGACGCTTTGGTTGAAAGAGAAAAAATCATACTTCCTCCGTTACATATAAAGTTGGGCTTAATGAAGCAATTTGTAAAGGCTCTTGATAAGAATGGGTCTTGTTTTGCATATATAGGGGTAAAAATGCATCAGTTGAGCACAGAAAAACTCAAAGCAGGGATATTTGACGGCCCACAAATAAGACAATTAATTAAGGATCCTGCCTTCATAAATTCAATGAATCAAGTTGAACGAGAAGCTTGGACATCATTTGTTGCAATTGTAGAAAATTTTCTAGGCAAACATAAAGCTCAAAACTATGTTGAAATGGTTAACAAGATGCTTAATAGTTTCAAATCCTTAGGGTGCAATATGAGTATTAAAATACACTATTTACACAACCACTTAGACCGTTTTCCAGAAAATTTAGGAGACATGAGTGAGGAACAAGGTGAAAGATTTTACCAAGATATTAAAGTTATGGAGGACCGCTACCAAGGAAGATGAGACATGCACATGATGGCAGATTACTGCTGGAGTTTAAAAAGGGACTGTTTAGAAAAACATTCAAGAATGTCGCGGAAAAGAAGCTTTCCAAGTGTTGAGTGACTATTTCATTCTTCGATGTTTTTTTTTTTTTTTGTTTGTAAGTACGACATAATATTGTATTTTGTATAACTAAAATAAAAATTTCGTATCTACTTTTGTTTACTACACTTACGGATTTGAGTTACAATAATGTAACTTATATTTCTCTAAAATTGTATATCTTAAAAATTTGAGCTCCTAGGTACAAATGAATACGTTATTTGAATTCAGGACATCAAATTGATATAGAATCAGCTCAAAAATCCTCGACACCAAAACAGCTGTTCCCCTGTGTTAGTTAAGGGAAGAACTGAGAAAATCAGGTTCTTTTTCTTGGAAACTTTAGAGAATGACAAAACTTACTTATCGCGAACTATCACGGATAACGAGGCTTAGGTGTTCTATTGGATTCCTCTTCCAAACAGGAGTCAATGCAAGAGTTCCTCACCTTTAAAGAACGCGACAACTCAGTAGTCGAATTTTTTTTTTAATAAGTTGAAAGCCACTATCGAGTCGTTTTTAGAGGCGCAAACAAAAGATTTTTATTGGTTGGAATAAAACAACTCGCAAAGTGGGAGTTTAAGAGTATTTGTGTAGGCAGAAGTTATAAAGAATGTCTTTTTAACGTAGCTAGATAGATAATTTAAAAAATACCCTTGTAGACAATTTGGTAACCTGGGAGGTTAGAGAATGAGCGTTAAAGAAATGAAATTGATGATCTTTAGAAATTACTTTAGACTTGTAACAAGATAGCAATACAAACTGAAATTAGAATACTGACATCTAAAACACCATTAAGACCTATACCAACGAGACAAGTACTCTAAACAACAAAAAAGAAAATATTCCGCAGCAGGGAAAGACACTATTGGAAAGAGAACTGACTATATTAGACTGGCATGCAGAATAGATATCAATAACTAGGTATTAAACAAAAAAATTAAATAGAACGAATATATAGATAGACAGAGGAAAAAACTTTAGAACTATAAGGCGCAGGTCACCAGCTGTGACGTAGCAAGGCTTGTCAAGAGATCTAGGGGGTTAGAACGGTACATGCCTCCCGACATACCCATATGGATGTACAAAATCGAGCCGGTAAGAACAGGACTATTTTTAAAAATGAAAATAAACCACTAAAATTGAATAAAGTGCATTTTTCAACAGTATTTCCTTGTTCCCACATCCGTCAATTTATCTCGGGATGTGTTTTGCCGTATCACGGCTTCTCAGCCGAGCTCGGATCAACGGAGAATAGAATATAATTTGAAGTACTTATCGCAGTTCTAGCATAAAGAATAAATAAGATACAACAATTTGTACTTCTGGCTAACGCAACGTAACTCTAAAAAGCGGTAAGTGTTAGCCAGTCTATCGGTCTGTGGCGTTAAACAGCTCCCGATAGAGGGTAGGTACGCCTTCAAACTTAGGCTTACATCGGCCAGAGGTGGAAATTATCGTATCTTACTTATGACTTTTTTATTGGAGGTTCTTTTGTAGAGAAGTTTTTTCCAAAAACTTCCTCGTTTTTCTCCCAGATATCAAAATTAAAAAGGGGTGTAAATATTTGGAGTAGAAAACGAATCTTCTTCAGTCCCTTCGTCATTTTTTAGTTAACTTTAATTAACTATTTTATTAATTATCGACGAATCCAAGGAAGCACACAATCAACGAATTAGAAACAAACTTCTCGCTTGTCCCAACAATTCCAGGTTCTTTTGGGCAGTCGCTAAGAGAGTTAGTCAAAATTTCACCAAATCCACCATACCACCACCCACACGGCCAGATAATTCCATTGCAACGACACCTGTTGAGAAAGCGAACTTGTTATCTGAACTCTTTGCTTCACATTCTACTGTCGATTTCCAAGGAAAAACACTATCTACTATTCCCATATTGCAGTCGAGGATGCCCGATGTTGTCCTCAGACAGCGTATCATAAAGCGCATTTTAATGAAGCTAGACACCAAAAAGGCTTCTGGCGCTGACGGAATACCTGCAATAATTCTCAAAAACTGTGTGAGGGAACTAACACCAGTTTTCTGTAGAATTTTCAACCTATCCTACAGAAAGGGAATATTTCCTTCCTGCTGGAAATGTGTCACAGTTGAGCCGATACCTAAAAAAGGCAAGAAGACCTTGCCAAATAACTACCGACCAGTCGCACTGCTTTCAATAATATCGAAAGTCACGGAAAAGGCTATCAAATAGCATCTTCTAAAATATCTTGAAGGATTCAACATTATTAGCGATCACTAATATGGCTTTCCTAAAAATAGATCAACAGGAGATCTTCTGACTTTATGTAACACATGTTTGGAACAATGCAATTGAACACGTTGGAGAATCTCGAGCGGTTGCTCTTGACATAACCAAGGCATTCGACCGTGTTTGGCACAATGGGCTGTTGGCTAAGCTACGCTCTTATGGTATGTCTGAAAAGTTCTGCTTGTGGCTCTCATGTTTCCTCAGAGAGCGTTCTTTACGAGTGGCAGCCAACGGATTTCTTTCTGACACCTTCACTATTAACGCCGGTGTGCCCCAAGGCTCCATACTGTCTCCTGCTCTCTTTCTCATTTACATTAACGATCTGCTGGAAAAGACAAATATTTTTCGTACTATAGCCGATATTTAGCCTGATTGACGTGGAAAAGTGACTGGTTGGGTTGGGGAGATGCACTACATGGTTGTTTTATAAATAGTAATATTGATTGTACTTCAATATGTGAAAATAAGAGATAAGTATCCTTACAATTATAAATGGTTGTTAAGGTATGGAAGCTGCATCTAAAAAACTCCACGTAAGTAACGTTACAAAAATCATGTTCTTTGAAAAATGTAATTCCATAGTTTAGTTCTTTCATTCGAATAAAAGGAAAATTCATTGTTGAACAACTGGAAATACAAATATATTTTTTTCTTATTTCTTTAATAAATTGTATTTTCTTTCGATATATGCGTGTTGCATGGATACGCACACAATGAGTTGAAATAAGCCCCACCAGTATATTGATTATCCCAATATCGAATATACACGCTAGTTTTCAAATGGATTTTACATAACCTTGACAATATAGGGACACAGAGAATGTGATATAAATGGTTACAAATCCTGCTGAAAAACAGCTAGGTGATAATTTTTAAAAATAAACTAATAAATGATTTGTCTTTTTTGTGAAAATTTAAATTTCTCTTGCGAAAAGAGTAAAAAAAATCAACTTCCAAGATTTTTGCATTTCGTCACGTTTCATGATACTAGGTAGTTTTCAATTTCCGTTGATACGTTTGTCGGTGTTTCTGTTCCATATTATTTATTTATTTTAAGGGCACTGCACATGTGCTGCAGGGAAATCCCTAAAGCGGTACAGAAGCGACGTGTGTGCGGAAACAGCGATTTACGTGGGTCTTGAGTCGCTGTAAATTGTACTCCAAAGGGATGAGGTTCTTCATATAAAAGACTGCTTGAAAAACGTTTGCTTAAGAAGTGACTAGCTGAACTTCACACAGATCTAAAGTATCAGCGCAACGTGCATTTCTAGCATTCACCGCCATAGAAGGAATTAATCCATCGAACACTTTCCAGATAAGTACTTCTAGAATAGGCTCAACTCGCCAACCGTTCTTCGATGTTTCAAGGGTTCAAGATTTCTGGTGAGTTCTAGGTCTCCAATAGGCAAACAGCACTCTATGTTTGGAAGCTCCCAAACATGGGAGCAGTATTCCATTCTTTAGTCGAATTTGAGCTTTTTAAAGAATTAATCGATTTCTATTTTCTTGTCAACTAGCCGTGCCCGCGGCTCCTCTCGCGTGAACTTGCTTCACCTTTATCGTCACTGCTTATTCGTTATGTTTATATTATTATATAGCGCAGGGGGCCCATGGCTTGGTTCCATACTTGTCTCCACTTCTTTTTGTCTCCTGTTAGCTTTTCCCAGTGCGGGATTCCGATCAACTCCGGATCTTGCTTTACTGCCTTCTTCCAACCACTCCTCTTATTAGGGCTTGCTTTGCCTGTCTTTCTTCCTTCATCCTTGCCACGTGTCCCAACCATCCTAATCGCTGGCTTATTATGATTTGGCTTATAAGGGGTTTCGTATATAGGCATTTTAATTTCGTAGTTTGTTCTTCTTCTCCACAGTCCCTCTTCTTTCCTTCCTCCGTAGATTCTTCTCAAAGCTTTCCTTTCCCACACCTCCAACGTCTCCTTTTCTCTTGTATTCAGTTTCCACGTTTCGCATCTATATGTCACCGTGGGTCTGACAACTGTCGTATATATTCTTTCTTTTTCTTTTCTTGATACATTCTTTGTTTTTAATATTGGATTCATTGCCCCCAAACATCTCTGTCATTTTGCTATTCTTTCTTGTATCTCCGTCCTTTCTTGTCCACTCTCTGTTATTGTTACTCCCAGATAATTAAATTTGTCTACTTTTTCAAACATATATCTTTTACCTAAGTTGTTTATTATATCTAAACTTTTGTTGTTTTTATTATCCTTTCTTCTTTGTAATTTCCATGTATTTTGTTTTTTTCCTCATTTATCTTTAGTCCTCTCATCCTTCCTCTTTCTTCTGTCCTACTTATGGCTTTTTTGAGGTTCTTTTTTGCTCTTGCAATCACTGCTACATCATCCGCATAGGCCAATCATTGGCAGGTTTGTTGGTATATCGTTCCATTTGTTTTTATTTCTGACTCCCGGATTATCTTCTCTAATACCAAATTAAATAGACATGTTGACACTGGTTCCCCCTGTCTTAATCCCCTCTTCACCTTAAACTTGTCTGATACTTTTCCCTCAACCAACACTCTATTTTCTGTCATTCAGGGTCACTCTCACCATCCGAATTAATTTACTTGGAATTTTTAGTTCTTCCATTATCTTGTAGAATCCTTCTCTATTTACAGTGTCATATGCTTCTCTGAAATCCACAAAGACCAAGTGTAGTGCCAAATTTTGTTCTAAGCTATTATTTTGGATTTGCTTAATCGAAAATATCTGGTCTGTAACCGATCTATTTTTCTTGAATCCACACTGGTACTCTCCCAGAATAGACTCGGCTTTCTCTGCTAGACTGTTTTTGATAGTCAACACTACTATCTACGATATCCAGTAAGGCTATTGGTCTGTAATTAGCACATATAGTTTTTACTCCTTTTTTGTATATTGGACAAATGATCGACTCTCTCCAGCTCACTGGCATCTTTTCTGTTTCCCATATTTCTTGCACCAACCGGCATAGTTCATTTTCCAGATTTACTCCTCCAGCTTTTATCAGTTCTACAATTTCCACCCGGGGCCTTATTTTTTTTGGGTTCTGAGTTTTCCTCTTATTTCTTCTTTGCAGGGTTTATTTGTCGCCTCCTGCCCTTTAGTTAATTTTGCTTCCTATTTCTCATTCAACTCATTTTCATCTCCATCTAGTGTTTCTTTAAAGTACTTCCCCCCATCTATTCAGTCTTTCTGCGAAGCTTACTACTAAACTTCCATCTTTTTTCCTACATATTAGCATTTTATCTCTGTTTATTCCCTTTGTATTTTATAAAAAAAGAAATCTCCTTATCAGATCCAGAATATCGAGAAAGACGCAAAAAACAAGGCCAAAAACGCTTTAATTTTAAACAAATACCCGTTACCTGTAATCAAAAAGATTTTTAACAAGCGCATTCACAAATTTTACAATTCTACCGAAACAGTAAACCACAAACAGAAGGACACTAAAAAATCTATTGTTTTGCCATATATAAATGAATTCTCACAACAAATTGAAGAACTTTTCAAAAGATACAATTTCAACATCGCTCATAAAGCCTACAACGTCCTGGGTAAAAACTTTTCAAAATTAAAAGCACCAACACCAAAAAACAAAAAAGTAACATTGTTTACGAAATCCCATGTAATGATTGTAGTGGAATATACATATTGGACAAACCAGTCAATATTTGGAAAACCGTATAAAAGGCCACAAGTACGATAAAAATAACGTAACTTCATTAAATAAACATGAAAAAGTAAAACAACATACATTTAATTACGAAAGCACAAAAATCTTAAGTTCCGAAAATCATACTAAAAAAAGAGAAATCTTAGAATCCATCCTTATCCAAAAAAACCAAAATTCCATAAACGACAAAAAAGAAATTAACAATCTGAATCGAATATATTTTTCAGTTCTTTAAAGTATAATGATAAAGCAACACCGTTTTAATAATTTTTAAATGTGTGTAGAGTTTTTAAAATGTAAAAAATGTGTTGTGTATATGACTCTTGTAATTTTTTGATTATTGACAAGAAAATAGAAATTTTTCAAGGTCTACATCCTAAGGTAAGCCAAATTATAACATTGTATTGCATAGGTAATCATGGGTTGGTTTTTTTAGGGTACCTGACACATACGGACATTGGTACTGGATATATTAATGAAATTAAATGAACCACTTATCCGATTTACGTACTTTTTTTCTAAAAACATACATATGTTCTCTGGCCAAGTTACAAGCTATATTTTATTACGATGGGTAGCATAAGGAATGAGCAGTGACGATAATAGTGAATGAAGACGGGGAAAAGTTTGCCGCTAGCGCGTTCCCTTGCAATTCACACCCTAAACCATTAAATATGGAACAATATTATGTAGCAGAGAATATCTATAATCTATAATATATATAAAATGTAATGTCTCTCTGTCTGTCTGTCTGTCCATTAGTACGTTTATCACGCGAAAACCACTAATCCGATTTACGTGTCTTTTTAAATCCATACATATATTCTTCGGCCAGGTTATATAATAATAATAATAATTATCGATATCTATACTATATATATAATGCAACGTCTCTCTATCTGTCTGTCTGTCCGTTAGTGCGCTTATCACTGCAGAACTACTTATCTGATTTACGTATTTTTTTTTTTTTAAACATACATATGTTCTCTGGCCAGGTTATCTATCTATAATATATATAAAATGCAACGTCTCTCTGTCTGTCTATCTGTCTGTCTGTCCGTTAGTGCGTTACGTGCTTTTTTTTTAAAACATACATATGTTTTTCTGGCCCAGTTATAGGATATATTTTATTGCGTTAGGTAACATAAAGAATAAGCAGTGACGATAATAGTGAATCAAGTCGGATAAAAGGTTACCGTTAGTGCGTTCTCTTGCAATACACTGCCTAAACCATTAAATATGGAACAATATCATGTTTCAAAGAATATAATATATAATATTATGTAACGTTTCTCTGTCTGTCCGTTAGTGCGCTTATCACTTGAGAACCAGTTATCCGATTTACGTGTTTTTATAAAATTTATACATATGTTCTATATAATTCGATATAATTCGATATGAGCCTAGATAATGGGAGAAAAGGTGAGATAATGGGAGATAAGGAGAACTAATGGGAGATAAGCAGAGATAAGTCTAGATAATGGGAGTTATGGTGAGATAATGGGAGATAAGGAGAAAATATTGCGAGATAAGTCGAGATAAGCCTAGATAATGGGAGATAAGGTGAGATAATGAGAGATAAGGAGAAATAATGGGAGATGAGCAGAGATAAGCCTAGATAATGGAAATTATGTAGAGATAATGGGAGATAAGAAGAAATAATGGAAGATAAGGGTAAATAATGGCAGATATTTTATTACTTTAGGTAACATAAGGAATAAGCAGTGACGTTAGTAGTGAATTAAGTCCACGCGAGCGGAGCCGCGGGCACGGCTAGTTTTATTATAAAATAAATGCACAATTTAGACAAACAATCATTTAAAAAAGCACTTATATAATTGGTTTAAATATTCTATTTAATATGTTAATACCTAATTAGGAATTCTCAATGTAAGTATATTTAATACCCGTATCAAAGCTCATAATTACAGAAAAGTTTCAAAGAAAAGAAATTCAACGATCCGTAGCTACCATATATGTATATAAATATACAATTAGTAAATAACGGTATAGGTATTTCTGGCTAAGCACAATAGGATTATGGGTGTCTATTAAAATATTACAACTAGGATTTAACGCAGTCATAATTTTGGGTGTTAATTTGTCAGCAATGCGTAAGAAAATGGTTGTTCTAACAAGTGCGTGAATATATACATATTTACATTCTTGTAATACGGGAGTGGTGGCACTTTTTAGGAAACTCTCGCGTATACGAATGAGAAGTTGAGCTTTCATTCCGAGGCGGATCAAGGATTCTGTCCAAGCGACGGCAAAAACTCATCATGGAATCTCATTCAACATTTTGGCGATAAAATTCTCTCTTACAAGAATAAAAAAAAAATCGATGGCCAAGCGACAATTCCTCGTAAAAAATCGGTAGCCGGAAAGGAGGAATTTCTCTCCGACATACTATCAGATAGAGATCTTGTCTCCTTCGCCTCCTCACCCCCATCCACATCCGCCGTTACGTACAATATGCCTGTAGGATAGATCAATGGTATTAGCTGTACCGAGCGACAAAGCAGTACCAAGACTCATATATCTGACAAAATCATATTTACATTTAATTAAATATTTATTCGGATGAACATATGTGGTTTTTGGAAAATTTTAAATTACAATTACAGAATATGCCGTAACATATTATTCTGTACCTTGATTCTTAAGATTTTAAATTTATTTGTCCATAAGAATACCTGAATGAGATTAAACAAGTCAAGACTAAAAGTAAACTAGGATACAAACATAAAATAAACAAAACCATAAAATATAAAACACATTACATAGGTCAGATATGAAGTACATAAGCATCAATCATCACTTCTGATGATATGTGTGTATATCACGTACATATAAAAGAATAAACATCATTTCATATAGAATCTGCACAATCACAACTACTTAAACAGGAATTTTTATATATATATATATATATATATATATATATATATATATATATAAACTTCTGGACAAAATTAACGCAACAATCTGAAAATTAATTTATCTTTTTCTTATGTCAGTCTTAAAGTTTATCGAGTATTTGAATAGTAGGCTATGCATATTTTGTTTCGTTGTTCATGACAGAAATCAAAACAATTCGTTTAGATTTACAGTTTTAAAGACTTTATTAGAAGATAAACAATTTTCTGTAATAATGCGATAGATTTTCTTTAAAAGTAAGCTTATAAATTGTTCCCTTTTTCAAAGTAATACGTTTTTGTGGTAACATAGACCGTTTTATTTTGACCCCGAAGAATCAGATAAATGAATCGAACAAGGAGTTTAACTGAACACGAGGTAGTGCGAGCCTCAGTTTTATTGGACGAGGGATATTGTCAGAGTTATGTTGCCAATTTGTTAGGCAAACATCGTTCCATAATAACTCGTATGGTAAGACGCTTGAATGAAGTAGGCCTTTATTCTAGAAGGCTAGGGCAAGGACGAAAACGATGCACTAGCGACCTAGATGAACGTTTTATAAGACAATATGCTTTAAGAAATAGGACTGTCACTAGTTCTATAATAAGAAACGAACTCGAAGCTGTTCACAATGTCACAATTTTTCTAAAACAGTTAGAAGACGGTTAAATGAAGCTGGATTAAACAGTAGGAGACCAGCCACTGCGCCCTTGCTTACTAGAGAGAACAGAGTTGCCAGGTTACGTTTTGCTCGAAATCACGAAAACTGGTCTGTGGATGATTGGAAACAAGTTTTTCTTCACAGATGAAACTAGGTTTAGTCTAAAAACATCCAGATGGTCGTGAGCGAGTATGACGAAGACCAGGAGAGAGGTTTGCTCCTTGCAATATCTCTGCAAGGATTCCATTCGGCGGTGGCTCTGTTATGTTCTGGGGTGGCATCTGTTTTGATGCTCGCACAGAGTTAGTTCCTGTCCGTACGAGATCCATGAATGCTGACTACTATCTTGAGAATATTGTAATAGAACATGTGATGCCTTTCGGTCATTTTGTGGGGCCCAATTTCCTGTTTATGCTCGACCTCACGTGGCTAGGGAGGTACTCGATTATCTTAATCAAGTTGGTATGCCATGTAAGGGATCACCTTAAGAAAAATGTGAAACGTCATATTCCTGCACCTAGAAACCTGAGGGAACTTGAAAATGCAGTTATCCCAGAATGGGAGCAAGTTCCTCAAGATTTTATCCAAAATTTAATTAGAAGCATGCCTAGGCGCCTAAACGCTGTCATCCGAAGTAGAGGAGGCAACACACGCTACTAGTGTCCCAGTTACACCATTAATTTTGCTACTAGTGTCCCAGTTTATTTTTTTCATTATTACATAATTTCAACGATTTTCTTATTAGGTCTTAAGAATAATTTTTTTAATTCGAATCTTATAGAAAAATTTGGTAGCTAATTCACTTTTAAAGTATCCGAATAAGTTTTTTCTAACTTTTAGTGTAACCAATGTTCATAAAAAATTATTAAAATTAATTCATTATAGAGATTTGTACGATTTCATATATTGTTGCGTTAATTTTGTCCAGGAGTGTATATATATATATATATATATATATATATATATATATATATATATATATATATATATATATATATATATATAATTGTGAGAGATTGCTTGACTCGTCGCATGAACGTTAGTTTTTCAATGTTCTATTTATGTTGGCTCGTTCTCATTACTTTAAATCCAAATTTTAATATTCCTCCAAAATAGAAATATATATTTTGATAGAATAATTTGATATTTTATTGTGAAACAAAACGGGTCGCGAAAGGAGCGATATAATCACACTATAAAAGCAACATTTTCTATATGGATATACAGCAAGTAATCCTTTCGTGATAGGTACGAACGAGGCGTTTGTAATACTTCTAAACTTGTTTTGAATTTGTGCACGATATGGAATAAGTGATTTATATGATATATTAAGGGTTCTTTACAATTATACTTCTTATTAAAACTGGGGAATATTTTCTAGATTTGTTACAACTAGAATAAGCAATGTCGGTTAAAAAACTATTTATTTCAAGTAAATTGTAACTTTCTTGATTACTGGAAGTATTCTATTAGTAAAAACATCAAATTTTTAAATTCGGGTTTTTTTGACGTTTCAGGGTCTGTCGGTTGTACACAGATTAGTTAGAGGTAAAGACTAATATCACGTTTAACGTTGTTGGAATGTTTAGATATTTATATGGATTTCTAAATTTTCCTAGAATAGCAAAATTAATTTGTTGCAAAGATTTTGGACTGGTCAAAGAATTTCTATTATCCTCTTTCATGCTGGTGGTTTGTTAGTGCATAATTTCCAAGGAATCTTATCTTTGACAGACCTGAGATACTCTTAAAGTTTAGTGCATCTTGAAAATCGTGTTATTATTTTATGTTTTCAAATGTGATCTGTGACATTGTTAATGTATAGAAATACTACCCAGAGACTGATCTGTTTGACTTTTAGTCCGCAGAAACACCTGTGGATATGTATGTTTTCGAATGGGATCTTTTTCGTCTCTGTGTTGAAAATCGTTTGATTGAAGAACAGAAGTAACATATTTTAGTTCTGATTGAAGAGATTGTCGTTGACAGTGATATGACTCTATTAACGAAGGAGTCGACGACTGATGGTTGATGTTAAACATATATGGGATTAAAGGGATGAAGGATGAGATTTGAGAGGTTTCTTCGTATATCGTATTGTCTGTCCTTTTTAGGGTTCTTGAAGAAAGAAGACATTTGAATGCGATTAGGGGTAAAAAACATAATCGGTAAATACGGCTGAAATGTATTTAAGTATGAAGAAAATAGGAAAAATAGAACAAGAATTATTAAACCGTGGCTTAAAAGGGTACTTAAGGTAGTATATATTTGACTTCCTTTTTCTGACGAAACATATATGTATAATTTACAAACTTTTATGTTGTTACTTACAAAAAATATTTATTTCGTATTTAAAATAAATTTATTTTACATTGTTTATCATGTTTCTGAATTAGATGTACAATACGATGTGTGTGTGTGTGTGTGTGTGTGTTTATCTATCTATCTATCTATCTATATATATATATATATATATATATATATATATATATATATAAAGGGTGATTCATTTAGAGGTACTTCTTGTGATGGAGATTTAATTGCAGATTGCGCATGCGTCGTGTCAACTGAAGTGGCATTCCTGTTCAGTAGTATTTGACAATTCATAATGGAAAGACTTAGCCCGGCACAGCGTCTACAAATTATTCAACTTTATTACGAAAATGGGCGTTCTACGAGGAATGTGTATCGGGCGCTTAGAGCAACTTATGGTCCACATAATCGGCCTACCGAACGCACAATTCGCTCTACCATCACTAAGTTTGAGACCCAATTTTCATTATTGGATAATGCTCCACCGAATAGACCACATCCAGCACGTAGTGAAGAAAATATAGGGGCGGTAGCGGAGAGTGTACGCGAAGACCGTGAAGTGTCGATTCGTCGCCGTTCTCAACAGCTTGGCCTGTCATATTCAACAACTTGGCGTATTTTACGTAAGGATCTTTCTTTAAAAGCATACAAAATTCAACTAGTGCAACAACTGAAGCCGACCGACCTTCCGAATCGTTTCCGTTTTAGTCGTTGGGCTCTTGACAAGCTTGCAGAAGATCCACTGTTTTCGAGAAAAATTTTGTTCACCGATGAGGCCCATTTTTGGCTTAATGGGTTCGTGAATAAACAAAATGCCCGTATTTGGGGTGATGAACAACCTGAAGAGGTTCAAGAGCTGCCATTAAATCCAGAAAAAACAACTGTTTGGTGTGGTTTATGGGCCGGTGGAATAATCGGTCCATATTTCTTCAAAAACAGAGGCCGGCCGGAATGTTACTGTGAATGGTGACCGTTATCGCACCATGATAACAGACTATTTGATGCCAGAAATTGAAGCCCGTGGTCTCGACGAAATTTGGTTCCAACAAGATGGCGCCACTTGCCATACAGCCCGTGAAACCATGGCTTTACTGCGAGAGCAATTCGGCGAACAGATCATTTCACGCTTTGGACCACTGAATTGGCCGGTTAGATCATGTGACATCACACCTCTTGACTTTTTCCTTTGGGGCTATGTAAAGTCCAAAGTCTACATGGATAAGCCAGCTACAATTGAGGCATTGGAGGCCAATATTACTCGAGTCATTGGCCAAATACCACTCGAAATACTCACACGCGTCATTGAAAATTGGAACTTCAGAATGGACGTTGTTAACCGTAGTCTCGGACAACATTTGAAAGAAATTATCTTTAAGAAATAATTGTAAAGAATGGTTCTTTTATATGATAATAAAAATTATAAAATAAAATTGTTTTTATTCATTTTTTTTTTATTTAAAAAAAGTACCTCTAAATGAATCACCCTTTATATATATATATATATATATATATATATATATATATATATATATATATATATATATATATATATATATATATATATATGGGACCTTTCACGTTAACGGGGATACCCGTGAGACCAGAATTGAGAGAGACGCCCACATATATGTAATAGCTCAAAATTTTGTTAAAGTGTCTACTTTCGAATGATACATGGCCTTTTAAAAAATTCAATATGGCGGACGCAATATGACTCCAATCTACAGAACTAAATTTTGATAGTTAGTCACTCCCAACCCTTTTCATCCCTTGTAAGGGTACAAAATCAAAAACTAATCGCAGAAATGAATTCAGTACCCTCGGAAACCCCTCGAATATGAATTTTCAAAATTTTTTTTGACATTATTCGTTTTTTGATATAAAAATACATATTTTCAAATTTAAACATAATAATGTATAGCCGCCATATTGAATTTTTAAAAGGCCATGTAGCATTCAAAATTAGACACTTTTTGAGCAATTACATATATGTGGGCGTCTCTCTCAGTTCTGGTCACACGGGTATCCCCGTTGACGTGAAACGTCCCATATATAGGGTGTCTCAAAATGACCTGACATTTTAAATTGCGCTTCATTTTTTTTTATGGCGAATATAGAGTACTAATCTTTGACAACTGACATCAGAAAGTACTTAGGTTTAGTTATGGAGAATTACACGATCGAGCAATGCATAGAAATTGTGAAAATTCACTACAAAAATGGTGAAAATTTTGCAGAGATAGTTCGAAAAGTCCGCACTTCTTTGGGTCATCATAACGCACCATCTCGCAACACTGTGATGCAGTTAATCAAAAAATTTAAGGTTAGTTATTCAATTCTGACCGCGAAAAGCAATGGCCGTCCTCGTACCGGCCGGTCGAATAAAAACATAGCCGCAGTGAGTGCGAGTGTTGACGAAAGTCCTTCCAATTCGATTCACCATCGTGCTCAGCAATTGAACATTTCAAGGTGCTCTGTGCAGCGAATTTTGACGAAAGATCTGTACTTGCATGCTTACAAGATCTAATTGACACAAGAACTGTAGCCAGCAGACCATGCGTAGCGCCGTATATTCGCCAATTGGATATTGGAGCATCAATAAATTGATGGTGATTCGAAGAAAATCATCTTCAGCGATGAGGCTCATTTTCAACTTAGTGGCTATGCAAATAAACAAAATTGTCGAATTTGGGGAACCGAAAATCCACAAGTCATCCAATAGCTTCCCATGCATCCAACACGAGTCACTCTTTGGTGCGGATTTTGGGTTGGAGGAGTGATTGGGGCGTACTTTTTCGAGAATGCTGTCGGAAATGCGGTTTCCGTCAATGATGTTCTCTATCGTAACATGATAACCAACTTTTCATAAAATGAAACAAAATGGCGCAACTAGCCACACTGCGGGCGAAACAATGCAGTTATTGCAGACGAAGTTTCATGGTCGTGATACCTCATGCCGCGGCGATGTGAATTGGCCACCAAGATCGTGCGATTTGACGCCACTGGACTTTTTTCTTTGGGGTTTTCTGAAAGGAAAAGTGTATGTCAGTGATCCACAGACCATTCCGGAGCTCAAGGAAGAAATTAGACGCACCATTAATGAACTTAGTCCGCAATTATGCCAAAATGTTATTGACAATTTCGTCAAAAGAGTGAACGTTTGCAAATAGGGTAGAGGCGGTCATGTTTGTACCTTATATATAAAAAAAAATTCGTACTTTTCAAATAAATAATACGTTTTATTAATAAATTAAAATATTAGGTCATTTTGAGACACCCTTTATATATCGTGGTAAGATACAGTAAATTGTATCTTTCCACTTCGAGTTTTGTTTTATCGTTTATCGACTGGTCAGCCGTGGTACGGAAATGCACTTTACGTGCTCGTCAGCCAGTGCAAGGAACATTTTGATGACACTACGTCAGATTTCTCGGTTAAAATAAAACTGTATTAATAATTGTGTATTCATGTGTCCTTGTTTCCACGTATAATATAATAAACGACCTGACAAATATATTGCATGCTAAAATACGAGTAATAGATTATTTTAGATAAAATTATACTGACATCGAATACAAGGCTCTAAATATTTGGTGATAATATAAAAATTGGCTGTTCTATCAGCTTTTGTTTTACGATTTTCGTGTTAGATAAACCGTCGAAAATAATGTAAGTGACTCCTCATAAATTAGCAGTTTTTATTACAGCTGGCTATCGAATAGTGCGTGCTTATACTGTAGAAGGAATGGGTCAAGCGGATAGAGATTCTTATCGTCAAAACACGAGTTATATTTTTGACTAGAAACCCTGGCGATAAAGTGTCACCAGGGAAGTTTTGCTGTAATTCTAACTGAAATAGGACTATACTATTTAATTCTTTTTAATACAGTAACTAGCATTAACTAACTTAACAAAATAATCGCACTAGTTTGTTCTTGGAAAATGTTCCATAACTATACATATATATATATATATATATATATATATATATATATATATATATATATATATATATATATATATATATACAGGGTTACAGGGAAAGTCGTCCTAGATAATTAAGGACGTTATAGTTTAGGTCGTTTCTGACCGATTTGACTCTATGACATGATGTCCTAAACTTAACCGTTTTTTATTAGAGGTTCTCGAGTGCGATTTTTTGGTTATTTTTAGTTAGTCTGTACGTCAAGTATCAAAAATCATCAAAAAAATTTGAACCAGTTACTAACAGTTTCAAATGGCGGCTTGTTAATATTTCTAAATTACGAATTTTTACCAAATGTTTCCTACTTTAAATCAATAAAGAGAAAAAAAAATGTATGGAAGTTATTCTGCAAATTATTTTAAAAACTTTTACGTCTTTTTAGCTATCAAAAAAGGTATAATACTAGGAGTTTAATAGGATAACTGTACAGAGAATGACACCTAAAGCGGGCGCGGGTAGCAAAAGGTAAATTTTTAGTTCTAGGTGAAAATACGAAAAATACACAAATAAAACAAAAAACCTTGCAATTTAATACTTTTTAATAATTATAATTCATGTTCTATATGGTCGCCCCTATTTCTACACATATTCTCATTCTTTTTCTTAAATTACTTTTCACAACGCTGGTTGTGAGGTGCCGTCTCATTTCGTCAGCCGCATCAATTATTTTTTTGTCTTAGGACATCCACGTTTTCGATAGTAGTCATCTGGTCGTATACGAGACTTTTCATGTGACCCCACACATAAAAATCCATCGGTGTTAGGTCTGGGCTTCTCGCCGGCAAAGGTATGGGTCCGCCTCTTCCAATCCATTTGTTGGGATAATTGTAATTGAGCCATGCATGAACACTTCCTTTGTAGTGAGCTGGGAGCCATCGTGTTGAAAGTGCATGTTTTGTCTCAAACCAATAGGTAGGTCTTCCATCAAATTAGGTAAATCGTTCCGCAAAAAATTGTCGTATTCCTCGCCATTCAAATTATGTGGCAGGAAGAATGGCCCAACCAAATAATTTGAAATTATACCCATCCACACATTTAAGCTGAATCTTGTTTGTGATCCTTTCGTTCTTTTTTTGTTTGGGTTGCCTTCCTCTTTAGAAACCCAATAGTGGGCATTGTGGTAGTTTGTAAGACCGTCTTTGTCGAATTTCGACTGGTCAGTCCATAGTATTTTCTTAAAAAAGATGCATCTTCGACATCGGTATTGAGCATAAATCTGCAGAATTCTAATCGTCGCAACGGATCCCCTTCTTCAATGACTTGCACGGGCGTATAGTGGTAAGGGTGTTACCCAACAGTATGCATTACAAACCATACCTTCCACTACGAAATACCAAGCTGTTGTGCGACAACATTTGTAGATGTGGTTGGGTCCACCTCAAAGAGACGTCGTATTTCGTTTTCTTCGTCTTCGTCAAAGATACGTGGTCGTCCCATGTCAGTCCGCCGTCTTTGTACGGAACCAGTTTCTCGTAGTCTTCGATAAGTTCCATCAAATACGCTAACATCAGATACACGACGAGTGGGATATCGCAGTATGTATTCATCACGTGCACGCGACGACACTCCTTCGCAAAATCCGTAACACATTAGGATGTCAGCATACTCCTCGTTGGTATACGTTGCCATATTCACAAGCAGAGATCAAAATCCAGTTACGAGCCAATTCACACAGTCAGAAGATGAAACACAGATATTTTTGAAAAGCACGGTATAGCACAGCTACCACGGACGAATCGCATGAGCAGACTAAAAATCATTCAATAATGTTTAGTGAACAGAAAATATCACTCGCACAGAGAGTACCTCGACCGGAAAAAAAAAAATGCTTACCCAACCCTTTTTATTGTTTGAAGGTGCAGGTAGTAAACCGGTAATTGGTAGTATCTAAATGCTATTATTATGTTACTCTACATTTGGGCCTATTGAAATCTCATTTTCTTAGAGTTTTCAATAGATCCAGTAGATATTTGCAGAATAACTTCCATACATTTTTTTTTCTCTTTATTAATTTAAAGTAGGAAACACTTGGTAAAAATTCGTAATTTAGAAACATTATAAAGCCGCCATTTGAAACTGTTAGTAACTAGTTCAAATTTTTTTGATGATTTTTGATACTTGACATACAGACTAACTAAAAATAACCAAAAAATCGCACTCGAGAACCTCTAATAAAAAAAAATCGATATAAAAGCAAAAAAAAACATGTTTTTTTTAGAAAATCTTTAAACTTCAATATCTCGAGAACGGTTAAGTTTAGGACATCATGTCATAGAGTCAAATCGGTCAGAAACGACCTAAACTACGTCCTTAATTATCTAGGACGACTTTCCCTGTAACCCTGATATATATATATATATATATATATATATATATATATATATATATATATATATATATATATATATATATATATATACGGATACATTTTTTAAAATTTTCTAGACCTTAATCTACTTTTTCTCTATCAATTTCAAAATAACCCCATGTATATCAAAAAATATTTATATTTCTTGAAGTAATCTTATGTTTTTCGTAATCATCTTCATGAAGTAGTAAAAAATTACTTAAACGTAGGTCTCAATACAATTGTGAGACATACCTTGTATATTTTGTTTCCATTTATAAGCAATTTAATATAACTTAATGGTAAAATTTTGAAAATATTTTAATACAATGCACACGCAAAATCAAATTTTCACTTTTAACAATTTTCCACGCTTATAGCACATATTATAAAGAAATTCTTAAGAAGATCTTGTAACAAGTAAAAGTAATATTAAAGTAATCCTACGGATAAAATCAAAGAAAGTGGAAATAATTTCTGGAGAGGAGACGCCGCGGCAAAGAAATATATTATTAAGGTTTCTGAGCTTCTGATCCTTTACGGAGCATCTCTGGAATTGATTCCCGTAAATTGTAAGTTACTAAAATCTGGCAAAATAGAAAGTCAAACTATCTAGATCAAATTCGAGAGCAAATTTAATTTCATACTAAAATGGAGTCGAATCGGAGCTACCGAATGTTAACGATACTTGACAGTTTAGATTTATTGGAAAAAGTATGTTTTATAAAATAAAATCTATACTTAAAATTTATTATATGATATTAACGTATATATATATATATATATATATATATATATATATATATATATATATATATATATATATATATATATATATATATGTTTTGACGAATGTTCTCACGGGTGTGAAATGTAGTAATGGTTTTTCGGGTATCCCGTGTTAGCTTGAAGTCCCTTGATGGACGGTTTCGCTGACGTTTCGATGGAATCTCATCCATCTTTTTCAAAGCGTTGATCACTGGTCGGTGTCTTGGCGTTGAATGTCGAGACTGGCCCTGAGTGCGCCGGTTTTATGTACTCGGGGGTGTTTCTATTGGTCGGACGGATCCGGCCAATAGAGGCTCGGCTTCGGCTGCGCGTTGTCGGTCCTGTGGTTCTTTGTAATGTGTTTCGAAATGCTCCATGTATAGATTAGCTAGTCCTGGTGACAATGGAGAGCCCATGGGGCTCTAGAAATTGCTCCACATAAACCGAAAACATGGCTTCGATACGTAGATGACACTTTTGTGGTATGGCAACACGGTGAAGACAACTTAAACAAGTTCCTGGAACACCTTAACAACATACATCCAAACATTAAATTTACAATGGAAAAGGAGGCAGCAGAACAACTACCATTCCTAGATGTCTTGCTTCAAAGAAAATTAGATGGTTCTTTGTCTCACTCAGTATATAGAAAACCGACACATACAAACAGATACTTAAATGCCAGCTCACATCATCACCCAGCCCAACTCTTCTCTGTTGCCAAATCCTTAGCTCACCGATCAGAAACCCTAACAGACAAGGAACATTTGCAACAAGAAACCAAGCTCCTTCGAAACGTTTTACTTTCAAATGGATATAGTCAAAACACGATCCAGCGGGCCCTAAATAAACAACACAAACAGGAAAGAAAGACATATACTACAAAAGCATTTCTCCCATATGTAAAAGGCATCACAGACAAAATAGGAAGACTTCTAGGAAAACACCAAATTGAGACCATTTACACAACCAACCAAAAAATTAAAGATATTCTACCTACACCAAAAGACATTATAGCCTTAGAAGACCAAGGCGTATATGAAATTCCGTGTCAGGACTGCGGTCTTTCATACATAGGCCAAACAAACAGGAAAATTAGTGCCAGAAGAGACGAGCACAAAAACGCCGTAAAACAAAAATCCACCACCTCCTCTCTAGCACAACATGCACACAATACCGGCCACAAAATCGATTTTGACAAAACCAGAACCCTACAAAAAAGTAATAACCTATCCACTAGGGTAATCAAAGAAGCCATAGAAATAGAAAAGAGGCCAACAACTTAAATAATCGGGATGATAGCCAACGTTTACCGAACTCTTGGAAACATATTCTATCCCAGTACCAAGTCCAACCAAGAGAAACAATAATTCAACCATATGTTACTTCACCAACACAAACATTACAAAGAACCACAGGACCGACAACGCGCAGCCGAAGCCGAGCCTCTATTGGCTGGATCCGTCCGACCAATAGAAACACCCCCGAGTACATAAAACCGGCGCACTCAGGGCCAGTCTCGACATTCAACGCCAAGACACCGACCAGTGATCAACGCTTTGAAAAAGATGGATGAGATTCCATCGAAACGTCAGCGAAACCGTCCATCAAGGGACTTCAAGCTAACACGGGATACCCGAAAAACCATTACTACATATATATATATTGATATATATATATATATATATATATATATATATATATATATATATATATATATAAATGTATTTTTTTGTAATTGTTTGTAAAATCAAAAAATATTAGATTCCAGCAAGCCTTATTAAGTTTAATAAAATTAATGAAGTGATTTACTCAGTACTTTTCTTGAAAACACATAGTCTTTAAATAAGTACTGAATTTCTATATCTTAATTGAAATTGAGCAGCATTTATAACTGAAACGGGGCATTTCCGTTATACCGTTTTTGTCAGAATTGAATAAAATGCAAAAATAATTTAATTTTCAGATTTGTCAACTCCAAGTACCTTGAAGAGAACGTATAACACGCTATGTACGGAACAATTCCTCTAAGCCCGTCCCTACTCTAATAACTTTGTATATGTTGTATAATTGAAAATAACGTAAATATAATGCAAAGGACGTATAACATAATATATACAAAGCAACGTATCTAACACCATCCCCCACCCCATTACTTCCTTATATGATTGAACATAAATAATCATGCTTAAAGTTTATTCTTTATCTGAATAGAAAGAATTATAAACATGGTACTGAATGTATAAAAAATGAATCGATCCTCACCTCTTCAACCCACTTTCTCTAAAGTGATATCGCGCTCGAAAAGCTCTACCCTTTTGCCAATTACTAACATGTACGTAGACATATATATATATATATATATATATATTATATATATATATATATATATATATATATATATATATATGTATATATATACACTGCTGGACAAAAGTAACGCAACAATATATTAAATCATACAAATCTCTATAATGAATTAATTTTAATAATTTTTTATGAACCTTGGTTACACTAAAAGTTAGAAAAAAAAACTTATTCGGACACTTTAAAAGTGAATTAACTACCAAATTTCTCTATAAGATTCGAATTAAAATTATTCTTAAGACCTAATAACAAAATCGTTGAAATTATGTAATAATGAAAAAAAATAAACTGGGACACTAGTAGCAAAATTAATGGTGTAACTGGGACACTAGTAGCGTGTGTTGCCTCCTCTACTTCGGATGACAGCGTTAATGCGCCTGGGCATGCTTCTAATTAAATTTTGGATAAAATCTTGAGGAATTTGCTCCCATTCTGTGATAACTGCATTTTCAAGTTCCCTCAGGTTTCTAGGTGGAAGTATATGACGTTTCACATTTTTCTTAAGGTGACCCCATACATGTTCTATCGGAGTCAGATCCGGGCTTTTTGGTCTTCGACATACTCGCTCACGACCATCTGGATGTTTTAGACTAACCCTAGTTTTATCTGTGAAGGAAACTTGTTTCCAATCATCCACAGACCAGTTTTTTCGTGATTTCGAGCAAAACGTAACCTGGCAACTCTGTTCTCTCTAGTAAGTAAGGGCGCAGTGGCTGGTCTCCTACTGTTTAATCCAGCTTCATTTAACCGTCTTGTAACTGTTTTAGAAGAAATTGTAACATTGCGAACAGCTTCGCGTTCGTTTCTTATTATAGAACTAGTGACAGTCCTGTTTCTTAAAGCATATTGTCTTATAAAACGTTCATCTAGGTCGCTAGTGCATCGTTTTCGCCCTTGCCCTAGCCTTCTAGAATAAGTTCCTACTTCATTCAAGCGTCTTACTATACGACTTATTGTGGAACGATGTTTGCCTAACAAATTCGTAACATAACTCTGACAATATCCCTCGTCCAATAAAACTGAGGCTCGCACTACCTCGTGTTCAGTTAAATTCCTTGTTCGATTCATTTTTCTAATTTTTTGGGGTCAAAAATAAAACAGTCTACCACAAAAACGTATTACTTTGAAAAAGGGAACAATTTATAAGCTTACTTTTAAAGAAAATCTATCGCATTATTACAGAAAATTGTTTATCTTCTAAAAAATTCTTTAAAACTGTAAATCTAAACGAATTGTTTTGATTTCTGTCATGAACAACGAAACAAAATATGCATAGCCTACTATTCAAATACTCGATAAACTTTAAAACTGATATAAGAAAAAAATAAATTAATTTTCAGATTGTTGCGTTTTTTTTTTTTGTCCAGAAGTTTATGTATATATATATATATATATATATATATATATATATATATATATATATATATATATATATATATATATATATATATATATATATATATATATATATATATATATATATATATATATATATATATATATATATATATATATATATATATATATATATATATATATATATATATATATTTTATATATATATTTATATATATATTTATATATATATTTATATATATATATATATATATATATAAATATATATATATATATATATATATATGTATATATATATATATATATATGTATATATATATATATATATATATATATATATATATATATATATACGAGGCTGGTTTGAAAAGTCCGTGCAAAGTCCGAGAGATGGCACCACCGGCGCGTATCGAGGTCATGTTTAGTTAGTAGCATCTCTTGAATGAACGCACACCAAGTTTCACCCATATTGGTCTATTTCTTTGTGTTTGGCATTCGTGTGAATCAAGGAAGTCGAGTGATTTTCAAAAAATGGACGAAAAAAAATTTCGTGTGGTGATTAAACATTACTTTATGAAAGACAAAACGCCTCAGGAGACCAAAGAGAAGCTTGATAAACATTATGGTGACTCTGCACCTTCGATTAGAACAGTTTATAAGAGGTTTCAAAATTTTCGGACTGGCCATATGGGCACAAGTGACGCTGAACGTTCTGGACGGCCTGTGGAGGTTACGACTCCAGAAATCAGTGATCAAATCCATGATATGGTGATGGATGACAAAAGAGTTAAGGTGCGTGAGATTGCTAGTGCTGTGGGCATCTCGACTGAACGGGTACATAATATTTTGCATAAACATTTGGACATGAGAAAGCTATCCGCAAGATGGGGTGCCGCGATTGCTCACGCTTGACCAAAAACGGAATCGTGTGAAGTGTTGCAAGGATGGTTTGCAGCTGTTCCAGAAGAATTCGGTGGACTTTAAGCGTCGTTTCGTCACTGTGGATGAAACATGGATACATTACTATACTCCTGAGACCAAACAACAATCTAAACAATGGGTTACCAAGGAGGAATCTGCACCAAAAAAGGCGAAGACCGTTCCTTCGGCCGGAAAGGTTATGGCGACTGTCTTTTGGGATTCGCAAGGGATAATCCTCATCAACTATCTGGAAAGGGGTAAAACTATTACAGGTGAATATTATTCATCGTTATTGGACCATTTGAAAACCAAGCTGCAAGAAAAACGCCCGCGATTGGCCCACAAGAAAGTCCTTTTCCATCACGACAATGCACCGGCACACACCTCAGCAGTTGTGGTCGCAAAATTAATGGAAATAGGATTCCAACTCGTTTTCACACCCCCCCTATTCTCCAGACTTGGCTCCCTCGGACTACTATTTGTTCCCCAATTTGAAGAAATGGCTGGCGGGACAAAGATTTTATTCAAACGAGGAGGTGATTGCAGACACTAATGGATATTTTGCAGACAAATCCTATTATTCAGAAGGGATCAACAAACTAGAACATCGTTGGACGAAGTGTATAAGCCTAAAAGGAGACTGTGTCGAAAAATAAAAAAGGTCTACCCCAAACACATAAGTAGTTTTTATTTTTGCACGGACTTTTCAAACCAGCCTCGTATATATATATATATATATATATATATATATATATATATATATATATAAATATATATATATATATATATATATATATATATATATATATATATATATATATATATATATATATACATATAATATAGTAAATTTTGAATGAAGTAAAAAAGGTTGGCTCAGGATATAGACTAGGTCCACACAAAATAAAGATTGTGTGCTATGCAGATGATGCTGCAATAATATCAGAAAGCGAAGATGACCTACAACGCATGCTACACACCTTCAATATTCATGCGGAAAAATATAACATGAAGATTTCCACGGAAAAAAACAAAATGAATGACAGTATCGAAAGACCTGATCCGATGCAAACTTGTAATAGACAACACCAGAATTGGACAAGTTTAATTATCTCGGTTTCAAAATCACATGTTACGGAAATCTTGCAGATGAGGTTAGGACACAAACCAACAAAGCAACGCTAATCTCACGACATCTCAAACAAAGTATATGAAGAAACAAACATCTTAGCATTGTAAATCCAGAATTTACAAAACATGTGTTAGACCTGTGATGACCTACGGCGCAGAAACAAGAGCAGAAACGTCTCTATCAAAGAGAACACTACGAACTAACGAAATGAGGATTCTGTGAATAATAACAGGATACAGTTTAGACAGGAAAAGAAGCACTGAGATCAGGTAGAAGGTAGAATAACATAGTACGCTGGATAAGATGTCGCAGAAGAGAATGGTACTAACATGTAACAAGAATGACAGAAGACTGACTAGCTAAAAGAGCCAGAGGCAATAGACTACATGGTAGGCGACCTACAGGAAGACCACCAAAAAGGTGGAAAGACAGCTGGCAATTTACATCGCAATAGCAACATAACCAGTAGTAAACGGGCAACTATGCCTAATTAAAAAAAGAAGAAGAATATAATATCGTAAATAGGACACCTTGTTTTTCGTAAGCTAGGGGCTAAAATGTAAATAAATGTCAAAATTTGAGAGGATGATTTTTCACGAATATAATACTTTTTAGGAGTGTAACAATATAAATAACACATAATGTAAGATAGCACATAATAAAAAATGAAATAATAAATAATAAATATGCAGTATAAAAATAAACGTCTTAAGTAATAGTAGAGTAGATGAAAGGTACACATATGCTAAATATTAGACTCCAAGATCGTATTTCTAACATCGATTTACGAAGAAGATCAAAAGTGACAGATGTAATACAACGAGTACGTATATTAAGGTAGAATTAGGCGAGGCATATCGCAAGGCAGAATGATAACAAATGGAGTTGAATGGACGCCTAGAGAATACCAAAGATGCAGAGGTAGACCACAGACAAGATGGACAGACGACATAAAAAGATTAGCAGGACACGATTGGATGCAAAAAGCAAACAACAAAGCTTATTGGAGAGAACTTAGGGAGGCTTACTTCCGACTATGGAAGGATTAAGCTAATGATGATGATAAAAATAAATACGCAGCTCGAATTGAATGTTTCTTTTATAAGTAAGAAATTTGAAGTATTTTTAATTTTTTAAAGAAAATTTCAAAATATACCCCGAATCTGGACCATGTTTGTCAAACGAAAATAAATATCGTCACCTCTATAAATGGCCTAAATTTCGGACAGAGATTAGCAAACAATTCAGTAAAAAAATGCCTAAAAATATATGAAATATGTTTTGTTGTTCTTTTAAAAAATTTAAGTTGAAAGAAAAGTCTCAGCTCAATAACACTGCTCTCTATTAATATAAATTTAGGTATGATTTTTAAGAATATTTAGTAGTGAATTTAATTTTTAAGCTTTACAATGCTTCAAATAAAAACACTAAACTGAACTAACCAAACAGACTTTTTGACTCTACACTTAATAATGGGATCTAAGTAGTGGAAATACATTTCAGCCTAGTTTCCAAATATGCTAGTTAAAGTGCAAGTTGGATCTCTCATTCTGTAAATATAATCACAATTTTTCAGTAAACCTAAGTTCTAAAAATATATATAAAATTTTTTACACTTTTACTTATAAATTTGAAGAGAATGTAAATTTTAACAGAATTGAGATGTCAAACCTTAACGCACAAGAGAGAGAGAGAGAGTGGGGGAGAGAGAGATGACCAGATAAGAAATTTATGAAATAGTTACATAAATGTCGTAATGTTAGTATAATTTTCTGCATTTCTGTTTAATAAAGTCGATATGGCTTTATATATGTCACATTGCCAGAAGAGGTTTCCAAAAACTGTATCAATTTTGTAATATTTTCTTTTTTAGTGTTCCGTACGGAACACTTATAAGATGACTTCGGGGTCTGTATGTCTGTCTGTCCGTCTGTCTCTCTGTCACATCCGATTTTCTAAACGAAACTATCTGTCATAGAATTTTGAAATTTGGTAATAATATAGGAATTGATGGCCTCATCAGAGCCATGTAGTTTTGAAAGTTAAATTTTGACTTAAAGGGTTAATTTTGGGGGGTGAAATCGAAAGTGAAAAAAAAAAATTTTAGTAGGTCATCGAGTGTTGAGTATGATTTCCATACTTTCGTATCCTATCCGATACATTTTTTATTAATCTTAGATTATCTAATGTTACAGTATGATCAGCTTCAAGTGCATGTTCGGCAATGCTAGACTTTTCTGTTCTATTGTATTTTAAGTGTGCTAAATGTTCTTTAAATCGTGTTTTAATTGACCTTTTAGTTTGCCCAACATACTTTTTGTCACAATCATTACAACTAATTTCATAAATTCCACTTTTCTCACAATTAGGAATCTTATCTTTGGGATTTCCTAAGATATTCCTCAGATTGTCTGATGACTTATAGACTAAGGTGAGGCCTGTCTTATTAAATACCTTATTGAGTCCCTTGCTATATTTCGGATTATATGGTATGGAGACATACTTGGTGTTATTTTCTTCGCGTGTAAAAAAGGTGGAATTCTGAATATTAAACCTAAACTTATGTCTATTTATTAGCTTATTTACTAAGTCATCGTCATAACCATTAACTCTAGTTATATTTCTAATACGATTCCTTTTTTTATTAAAGTTTACTCTATTCAGAGGGAAAGTGACCAAACGATGAACTAAAAAATGTAATGAGGTTAATTTATGTTGTTTACAATGAAATGAATCATTAGGAATATATCTGTTACTGTGTCCTTCCTATAGATATCAAATTCTAATCTATTATTATTTTTAATAATTAAAATATCTAGAAAAGGCAATTGTCCTTTGTTCTCAACTTCGTAAGTGAATTTAATGGAATCATACCGGCTATTTAATTTAGAAACAAAATCATCAATATTTGCTTTCTTTGTATCAAAAATCGCGAAAATATCATCCACATACCTATACCATACCCTTGGGAAATATTCGAATTCTTGACTGGCTTCGATTTCAAACTTACTCATGAATAAATTGGCTATGAAAGGTGACAAGCAATTACCCATAGCTGTTCCTTCTTTCTGAACGTAAAATTGATTGTTATATTGGAAATAATTTTGTTTCATACAAAGTTTAGATAATGTTAAGTATTCACGAATAATTTCGTCTTCAAAGTCATTCATTCTAAGTAATTCTTTGAGAAATTGTAAAGTTTGTGGAATTGACACACCTGGGAACAAAGAACTAACATCAAAAGAAATTAATTAAGACTTCATCTTCATTAAGAACTAAATTTTTTGTTTTATTAATGAATTCTAACGAATTCTTCACTGCGAAAGTATTTAATGGTAACTTCTCAAGTTCTTTTGATAATCATTTGGATATTAAATATGTGGATGATCCGACCGATGAAACAATGGGTCGATTTGTAGTTTAGCTTTAGTCAATTATCGCTCCTGATGAAGCTAACATGGTTAACGAAACGTGCGTCGAGTGCAAAAATAAAGTGTTTGGTGTAGTGGTGATATATACTGAATATGTAGTGTAATACTTGCGCACACTTTTTTTGTATTATTTTTAAAAAATCGGGAAAAATCGCTGTCCCCCCACCTTATCTTTAAAAGTACTGATCAAAAAATTTTGAAAAAATTCTGAAATATTCTCCACGGGACGTAGATTGAACGAAAATTATTACGAGTGCATTAAATGTAATAATTTATCTGGTATATAAAAAAAAAACAAAAATTTGAAAGTCATCAGTTTTCAGTAAAGATTGGAAACCAGCTTTGTTGAAAACTCATTTGGAGTGTGTTTTGTGAAGTCACTGATCCTTTTATACCACCGTAACAAAAAAATTTTATTTTAAAAGTAATCAGCGTACGGAACACTAATTGTGCAAGTTCAACTTGCACTTGACCAGTTATTTCTTAACTAAATTTAATCAAACATAGTCGAAATCGTAACCAGATGACACGTGAAAGAAAACTGTTTGAAAAATGAGTTATTCGCTATTGATTTATGTCTCGTCTAGAAAGTTCGCATATGATTTTTTTTTGAATTTTATTTGAAATTCAATATTAGCATTAGGTTTAACTTAAAGAAAAAAAAATCGGGTGTGGCAGACGGACAGACGGACAGACATGGACAGACACCGAAGTGATCTTATAAGTGTTCCGTATGGAACACTAAAAATATGACTATTAATTACTAAAGCTTCTTAATTTTTTTAAGAATACTTTTTTTATGAGTCTAGCACACAAGCTGCAGGGAAGTCCCTAAAGCGCTCCAGGAGCGGCACGTGAGCGAAAAAAGTGATTCACTTTATTCTTGAATCGCTGTAAATTGTACTCGGTGGGAAACACAGCCCTGGACAAGTTATTACAAAGGGATGATGTTCTCCATATAAAAGACTGCTTGAAAAGCATTGTACGCGGAGTAACAAGCTGAACGTCTTTGGGAGGAATTAAGCGGGCTACATCCTTCGAACACTTTTCATGAAAATACTTGTAGAACAGACTCAAGTCGCCAACCGTTCTTCGATGTTCCATATCCAAATATATTATTCCGATGTTTTTGTTAAATTTACTAATTAAAACATTAGTAAATTTAACAAAAATATGTAAATTTTTAACCTTCCTGTATAGAACAAAACTGACAATGTTTGATGATCGTAAGGACCGTGTAATATGTATATTCAACCCATCGCTTTGAACATGTTAAAAATTATTAGCCCATAGCATGAATATGTATTTACATTGTTTTCAAAACCACATCCCTTCATACAAACACAAAAGAAACTCATTACCAACAGAACAAAAACCAAATAAGGGTAGTCTCGGGTAGGCTTCATCTTCGCTTTAGTGTATGTATATGTATATGCAGATGGCACACTGATGTTTATAGTCTATAGCCTGAAGGGTTAAAACTACCTGCTTGCTAAAACGTACTCCAACCCCTTTTTTGCATAAATCTTTCGCTTTCGATACTATCTTGTGCGATTTCACGGGAATTAATGGACCCTGTGATATTATTTAAAACAACCCATTTATATTGTGAACCCTCTTAAATCGAAACTACCCTTTTGCCGAACTTATAAATCACTCATTTAGTAATGTAGCTTTTTATGCTAAATTCTTCAAGCATATGTTTCGCTTTGTAACGGATTTGACAACGGATTTGACTGTTCGAGTATCGACAATCGGGATACAATAAGCACGAATTCGAATTTATTGGTTTTTATTTGAATTTTTACGGTTGTTAAAAGCATACGGAGATAAATTTATAGATTACCCGCATAAAACAAATAATACGAGTAATTCAAGATAAATATCAAGCGAACCATTAAAATTAATCTGTTATGCTGTACCGACGTCTTATTTAATACATTTTCAACTTGATGTTTTTATAGTTTAAAATTGTAAAATTCTTTGGTATATATTTTAGTTTACAGTTTAAATCCAGAGGGTCTAGGCGGTTAAGATGGTGAAAAATGCCCCCAGCGCTTTTGAAAAACAAAACAAAAAAAACCGGTCAAGTGCAAGTTGAACTTGCACAATTAGTGTTCCGTACGATTGTTTTTAAAATAGAAAATTTTGTTAGGGTGGTATAAAATGATCAGTGACTTCACAAAACACACCCTAAATGAGTTTTCAACAAAGTTTGTTTCCAATCTTTACTGAAAACTGGTGACCTTGAATTTTTTTTTTTTTTTATATACCAAATAAATTGTTAAAGGTAGCACTCGTGATAATTTTCGTTCAATCTATACCCCGTGGAGAATATTCCAGAATTTTTTCAAAATTTTTTGATCAGTACTTTTGGAGATAAGGTAGGGGACAGCGATTTTTTAAAAGTAATACGAAGAAAAGTGTGCGCAAGTATTACATTTATATATATATATATATATATATATATATATATATATATATATATATATATATATATATATATTTTTTACTCGTGTTTTCACAAGCTTTCATTTGACACCACACTCGATGACCTAGTAAAAAAAATTTTTTTACTAGGTCATTCCAGGATGTCCAGAATCGTCTTCGATGTTTAAGAGCGTAATCCTCCTGCAGTATCCAGTCTTTTTTTTACTGATAAATGAGCATTGTGCAAACGGAATTCAAACTTTTTTATATATTTTCAATATTTATCAATGTTCAGGTTGTGAGAAAAGAGATGAAAGCGACAAAATTCTTGCTCTGAGAAGCAGTCCCCAACTTGTACCTTTGCCGCGTGTTTAACAGTCCTTTGGATAAGGCTGTTGGTGGCAGTGTACCAGCATGGTTTCACTACACAACGTGTTCAAAAAGAAAATTTGGCCGTAAAAATGCCATTACTCCAGTTATGATATTTATTTTTGTGTGCCCGAGGTAGTCTTGCTCTGGCGTGTTTTTCTGATAATAAACCTTCCGATTTCACCCCTCAAAACGAACCCCTTAAGTCAAAATTTATGTTACGGTGGTATAAAAGGATCAGGGACTTCACAAAACACACCCCAAATGAGTTTTTCAACAAAGTTTGTTTCCAATCTTTAATGACATCTGATGACCTTGAAATTTTTATTTTTTTTTTATATACCATATAAATTATTAAAGGTAATGCACTCGTGATAATTTTCGTTCAATCTACACCCCGTGGAGAATATTCCAGAATTTTTTCGAAATTTTTTGATAAGTACTTTTCGAGATAAGGCCCGGGACAGCGATTTTTCACGAATTTTTAAAAATAATACAAAGAAAAGTGCGCGCAAGTATAATATTATATATATATTTTTTACTCGTGTTTTCACAAGCTTTCATTTGACACCACACTCGATGACCTAGTAAAAAAAAATTTTTTTTCACTTCCGACTTCACCCCCCAAAACTAACCCCTTAAGTCAATATTTAATTCTCAAAACTACATGGCTCTGATGAGGCCATCAATTCCTATATTACTACCAAATTTCACCTTTCTATGTCAAATAGTTTCGGAGATAATCGGGTGTGACAGACAGACAGACAGACAGACAGACAGACAGACAGACACCGAAGTGATCTTATAAGTGTTCCGTACGGAACACTAAAAATATCTTCATGTAGAACATAAAAAAATATGACTTTCCTGAAATTTTCAGCCCTCTAGACCTTCCCATAACCTCAAAAATCTATAAAACGTGATTTTCGGTTTTTTGGCGTGATATCTCCATCGTAAAAACCTCTTTTTTTCAAATTGTAGGATTTTTTATTACTTACATTATATTTTTTTAAAAAAATTTTGGCGCGAAATTCAAATTGTATTGAGCGTTTTAAATTTTTAAAATTGAATTAAAAGAAAACTAGGACTTACTCAGGCCCAAAAAAAATATATATTGTGTATTTTATGTCAAACTATGCCTGTGAATTTTTTCAGATTTTTAGAGGTGGGGGAAAATGGTTACAAACGCAAAAAAAACCGCTTTTTTTCGTCGTTTTTCCGCATTTTTATCTACTTTTGGGGCACAGAATTTCGTTGTAGATCCTCAGTTGCTTCAAAATTATGTATATATATAGATATATATATATATATATATATATATATATATATATATATATATATATATATATATATATATTATCAAAATACTATTGAATCATTTTATGTAATAATATTGCGCCATTTTTCCCTTTAAAATCACGATTAAGACAAGATTAAGGCAAGTTTAAGACAAGATTAAGGCAAGATTAACACATTTTTAAGTTATTTTTTTTGTTTTGAGTAATTAGTCATACTTCATAATTCATCCAAATATATAATTTTATAGAAATTAAAACATTTCTGTTTATAAAAACATCATATAGAAAAAAGATTTTCTATATTTAATTGAATTAGCGTTAACTTGGTAAAAAAAACCATATTCAACAAATTAAATACACATGTAAGTGTGATTTTTCCTTAATATTATTAATATAAAAAAAAAATATTTATATTATAAAATAAAAATCACACTTACATGTGTATTTAATTTGTTGAATATGGATTTTTACCAAGTTAACGCTAATTCAATTAAATATAGAAAATCTTTTTTTCTATATGATGTTTTTATAAACAGAAATGTTTTAATTTCTATAAAATTATATATTTGGATGCATTATGAAGTATGACTAATTACTCAAAACAAAAAAAATTAATTTAAAAATGTGTTAATCTTGCCTTAAACTTGCCTTAATCTTGTCTTAATCGTGATTTTAAAGGGAAAAATGGCGCAATATTATTACATAAAATGATTAGTATTTTGATAATATATATATATATATATATATATATATATATATATATATATATATATATATATATATATATAATTTTGAAGCAACTGAGGATATACAACGAAATTCTGTGCCCCAAAAGTAGGTAAAAATGCGGAAAAAAAAAAAAAAAAAAAACGACGAAAAAAGCGGTTTTTCGCGTTTGTAACCATTTTCCCCCACCTCTAAAAATCTGAAAAAATTCACAAGCATAGTTTGACATAAAATACACAATACATATTTTTTTTGGGCCTGAGTAAGTTCTAGTTTTTTTTTAATTCAATTTTAAAAATTTAAAACGCTCAAAACAATTTGAATTTCGCGCCAAAAATTTTTTAAAAAAATAGCATGTTGTAGGCAATAAAAAATCCTATAATATATATATATATATATATATAATTTTGAAGCAACTGAGGATCTACAACGAAATTCTGTGCCCCAAAAGTAGGTAAAAATGCGAAAAAAAAACGACGAAAAAAGCGGTTTTTTCGCGTTTGTAACCATTTTCCCCCCACCTCTAAAAGTCCGAAAAAATTCACAGGCATAGTTTGACATAAAATACACAATATATATTTTTTTTGGGCCTGAGTAAGTCCTAGTTTTTTTTTTATTCAATTTTAAAAATTTAAAACGCTCAATACAATTTGAATTTGGCGCCAAAAATTTTTTTAAAAAATAGAATGTTGTAGGCAATAAACAATCCTACAATTTTAAAAAAAGAGGTTTCTACGATGAATAGAACCGGAGATATCGCCAAAAAACCGAAAATCACGTTTTATAGATTTTTGAGGTTATGGGAAGGTCTAGAGGGCTGAAAATTTCAGGAAAGTCATATTTTTTTATGTTCTACATGAGGATATTTTTTGTTTTTCAAAAGCGCTGGGGGCATTTTTCACCATCTTAAGTACCTAGACCCTTTAAATTAAATTACCTGACTAGGAGAAACGTTTGTTCTTCTATCTGCAAATGATACATGCTGCTGTGTGTGTCACTAATCTTGATAAGACTCTGCAAGAAAATAACTCACTATTTTTAAACTTTTCCAGCTAATGTAAACAAAATTTTAATTACTAATTAAGGAAAATACTGAAATAAATAAAACATTTCAAGTGAGCCTAATATCCTAAAATGGACTACAAAACACTGAAAATTTTTTAAGGTGTTTTATCGACCCTTGAAATTTTTAAGTAGTAAGATAATAGCAAGACACAGTAAGATGAGGACATACAAGACAATAATACTCCCAAAACTAATATATGCTACCAAAGTGATAAGCATGACAAACAAACAAGAGGAAGACATTAGAAGAATTGAACGAAAGATTTTGAGAGCGATCCTAGGGCCAATAAGAATATGTGAAGGAGTCTACAGAAGGAGAACTAATCAAGAAAACTTGGAAGAAGTTCGGGAAGATATAGTCAAAAAAATAAAACAGAAGAGGTTTAATTGGCTGGGGCATACATGGAAAGCAGGCCCAAGAGCGCCAATATATGAAATCCTTTAATGGGAACCGGGACGTAGAAAAAGAGGTTGGCTGCAGCTAGTCAAGGAAGACATAGAGACAGCAGGGATTACAAACTAGAAGAAGAAGACGTCTAACAGAAAACTTTGGAAACATCTAAGCAGAAAAATATAACAATAAGGAAGACGGGACTGATCAACCCATAAACTAGATCTAGAGAACCCAAAGGGTGGTCCTACCCCAAGAGGAGGGGTGTTTTCAGGTCATTTATTTATTTATTTATCAATCCTCAATTAAATTTGGTAGTAAATATTCAATTAATTTGCTAAAAAGTGAACAAATGTACATTTGCTATAATTGACTACGTGTTGAAAATCTTGTTACCAAATATGTACTCATATTATCTAAAATCCGTTTGTTTGGAGTTGATAGCACACAACATGGGTTATAAACATTAAAAAGTCATTAACTATAAGCATCCGAAATTTCTGTACCAATAAAAAATATTATATTACATGCCTTCTAAACTTTACAATAAGCTATGTAAATCAACGCATTTCAAAGTTTTTTTTAATGAATAAATGATGAAACTAAAAATCTTATTTGTATGATAAGGGCCAAACGAGTACAATTAACAATTCTTAAGAACTAGAAATCTACAGTGTTATAAAGCTTAATGATAATAGGTACAATAAAATTCTTATGGATTTTTTATCATTTTATATATATATATATATATATATATATATATATATATATATATATATAATTAACCAAAGTACTTATCGGTAGGTACGTACCTCAGTACCTAAGTATGCAATAAAAATATTCTGTGTAAGTATAAAAATAAAGCAAAAACCTATAATATGCTTAGTTAAAATAAGAACAGCGATGGCTTCAACTTTCAATTTTGCCCCGGTCAAACTTCGCGGAGTCTGTAAATCTACATTTTCTCTGCGAGAAAAAACAATGATACTTAACGTCCACGGTGCCCTAGTACATCAACAGCCAACAAGCCAAGTCCGTGAAATTGTGGAAACCTGTACCAACATGAGGGGATCAGCAAGTATTTATAGATTTCTAAAACAAAAAAAACGCGGTCCTTGCAACGAACTTCAGAATCATAAAGAAAAGGAGCCCTTCATAGATTTCCACCATAGTTTTTCAACTGTAGAATCAAATATATAGAAAAAAGGCCGAGTGAAAGTTACAGTACAACAAACAGATAAATTATTATAAAACACAGTACATACCATTTATAATATTAAAAGTGGAACTTAACCCTGTTTTCGAAAAGTGATGGGTGTTATATTTCACATCAAGATCATTTATACTCGATAAACTGAGGAGGACCGTTTTTAATAACCGCAAAGGTATTTATAAAAATGCATTTTGTTATTGAACCGGGCGAGCAATCAATCGGGCCGATAGAAAATGCCAATTTGGAGACAGGCTTGGGTCTCGCCACTACGGCAAATTTACCAATAGGTTGCATATTTTTGTGTTGACACATTACCAATCAACTTTGGATTAGGAAAGTTACGTGATATCGCCAAATATCCTGCAAAATAGATGAACACTTTAAAATCGCAATAAGAACAAACGTACACTATCTTTTATTAAGAAAGAATAAAATAATTACACTACATAAAGTTTTGCAAGAAATCAGAGAAGACCAGGACTTGCCAGATTTTAAAAAAACTGGAAATTAGGGAAACTCCTTCATAACTTGAATTTTCGTTAGAAAAACACAATAGAAAATCTGTTCTTATTAATAAAACAGAGATAATTTGTTGGAGAAGAGAATATCTACGAGCAATCAGAAAATTTCGAGCCGAAGAAATATTTTTTTATTTAGATGAGACTTGGATTAATGAGGGATACAGTGAAAAAATGCTGGATTGACAAAAACATTAAGAGTGCCAAACAAGCTTTTATGGAAGGTTGGTCAACTAAAGATTACCATCAGGCTGACGTTTTTGAGGAGTACTTCCAACAAATGATTGAATGTATACCAGCAGAATCAGTTATAGTATTAGACAATACCCCATACCATTCTCGATTATTAGAACGACTCCCGACAAATTTATGGAAGAAAGCAGATATTCTTCAGTGGATAAGAGACAAAAATCTCAAAACTGCGAAACAAAATAAGGTACAGTTCAAGAAATACGCAGTCGAAGAGATGGTAAAGGAACGGAATATCACAGTACTTAGATTACCTCCATATCACTGCCAGTTGAATCCCATAAAGCTAATTTGGGCACAAATGAAAGGTTCCGTTGCATTCGACATGTTATAGAAGAAGAAAATAAAATGTGGAAACTTGACGAATACATCGAATAAACTGTGGAAATAGAACCCATTATTATTAATTTAAGAGAAGTTGAATCTTTAGATTTTGAAAATGATTATTGTCGAGTCTTTAGATTTTGAAGATGATGATTGTTTTTGATTGTAATTAAAATACTTATATATCGTGAATTGTGAATTTGTATATATACATAGATCTATAGATTAAAAATTTTTTTGTAATAAATCTTAGATTTCTATAACTTTATTTTTAAGATAATTTTATTTATTATTTATTATTCGACTCTCAATAAATATGATAAAATATGCGCCAAAAGACTAAACACTGGGCAACTTTCTCTTTTGCTTATTTCAGTTATACTTGGTTATTAATTCCAAAAAAGGAATATAAAAATAAATTAGGCCTAATTTCCCTTTTTTTGACAAATGTCATGTAAAAATCTGACATTAGTTAAAATTAATATCCGTTTTTAATCAGTATATATTGATGAGTTTTGGTCTAGCGTCATGCACACAACGAGAGCCCGTGAGGAGTGGAGGTGCCTGGCAAGCACGGTTGCATGAGAGGTCACGACGTTCGGAAGTGAACCGCAATCAAGAAGAAGAAGATGATATTAACGTATCTCTAGACAAACATGGGCCACAGAAAATATAGCTATCGCTACAGAAAGACCAACAGGTGGAACAAGACGTCCCCACAAAAAGAAGCGGGCTGGCTATCGCTGGATCGTTAAAATATGCCTCGTTGAGTTTCCCAGAGATGCCGTGCAAGTATAAGTTCTATTATAGTAGTGAAAAATATGAGCCGGACGCTAATAAATTCGACGAGGCATATATAGGGACCAAATAAATATTTTAAACAAATCACAAATTTATAAAATTAACTGTCGAGATTATCAAGCAATGTAGGTACATTTGACAAGCAGGTAGATCTTTGGATGATATATTGAAAGAAGGCCAGTCATAAATCGCACGGAAAATAGCGGCATGACAACACATTGTATTAAAAATAATCATCTGATAGATTTACATAACTAGATGATAAAAACAAGGGCAGAAGGCTCTTAGAGCAACTGGACATAAAAAAAATGTTTGAAATATACCATCAATGAACAAAAAATTTCTTAAAAACTCCAATAATTGATGCTTTCTGAAATTTATAACCTTTGGACCATATCTATTTCAAAGCTGTTACAGATTTTGGCCGTTTGAAGTGCATCTTTAGAACATAACTTCAGCATTACATTTACTCTTGAAAAAGTCCTAACAAGGCAAAACATACAGTCAGTCCAAAAAGTCTCAATACACTACCTGCTTTCTATACTATTTTTCTGTTATGTTTAACTGATTAATGGGAACTATGAGAAAACATGTTTAAATTAATATTTGAAACTTAATCAACGAGAATTAGTATTAAAAACAACTACGGAACATTTTATTTAGAAGTTACATCGTTGTTAAATTAATGTCAAAAAAGTCTTCGTACACTCAAGAACTGTATTGAAAAAAACACGTTATAATTGGCCGCATTCTATCAAGCTGTCTATTGCTTGCTAAACTGAAAACAAATTAATAATTTTCGGCCATATTTTACTTGTTGCTAGTAATTCTGCAGTGGGTTTTCAAAGTAGTATTAAAACTGAGCGAGAGAAATTGTGAAATTCTATTTCAAGTTCGAAAGATCATAAATGATTTGTGGAAAGATCGTACAGAAATATAGGAAAAATTGTTAAAAAGTTACATGCTACTGTTCAGTACATTGTAAACCAATATAAATCAACGGATTCCTATAAAATTCGACCACGCTCCGCTCGCCCCAAGAAACTGACTCCAAGTAAAGAGGCCAGTATTGTTAGACAAATAACTATAGATCCCAAGAAAAGTGCACTAAAATTAAAAGAAGAAGTACGAGAACTATTTTCGAAAAATGTTTGTTCACAAACAGTGAGAAATTGTTTACATGGGGTAGGCTATAAGGGGTATGCGGCCAGGAAGAAACCGTTCATTTCGGAAGCTAATCGCAAAAAGTGGCTAGCTTTTGCTAGGGAATACGTTATGTCCTGAATTTTGGGAATCCGTAATCTTTAGTGATGAAACTAAAATTAAACTTTTTGGGTCTGATGGCAGAACTAAAGTTTGGAGAAAAAAGAATACCGCATTCGATATTAAAAACATTTGTTCCACGGTGAGACAAGGGGATGGCAGTGTTCTGCTTTGGGGATACGTGTCCTCTGGAAGAGTTGGAAATTTACGTTTTATTAATGGTTTCATGGATCAGCATATTTATCTGAACATTTTGAACCACAATTTAAAACAAAGTGTCCAAAAATTAGCATTCGAAAAAAGATACATTTTCCAATAGGAAAATGATCCGAAACATACCGCAAACTTGGTGCGAGAATGGACGATTCATAATGTGCGACAGCAGCTTCATACACCTCCGCAATCACCCCATGTTAACCCCATCGAGCATTTATGGAAGGAACTTAAACGGTGCGTTCGCAAACATAATGTTTCAAATAGAGAAGAATTAAAAAACAAAATATTGACCGAATGGGAGAACATGCCAGCAGAAGTTACTAGAAAGCTGGTTGCAAGCATGACAAAAAGGTTACAGGAGATTATCAAGGCCAACGACGGTCCCACTAAATATTAGTTTAAACGAAGTTGTTATTTTCCGTTAAACTCCGTTAAGCTATTGTTGGTAATGGTTAAGTGTATGGAGACTTTTTTGACATTAATTTTGTTTACATTTTTAGTGTTCCGTACGAAACACTTATAAGATCACTTCGGTGTCTGTCTGTCTGTCTGTCTGTCTGTCTGACTGTCTGTCTGTCACACCCGATTTTCTCCGAAACTATTTGGCATAGAAAGGTGAAATTTGGTAATAATATAGGAATTGATGGCCTCATCAGAGCCATGTAGTTTTGAGAATTAAATTTTGACTTAAGGGGTTAGTTTTGGGGGGTGAAGTCGGAAGTGAAAAAAAATTTTTTTTACTAGGTCATCGAGTATGGTGTCAAATGAAAGCGTGTAAAAACACGAGTAAAACATATATATATATAATATTATACTTGCGCGCACTTTTCTTTGTATTATTTTTAATAATTCGCGAAAAAATCGCTGTCCCGGGCCTTATCTCGAAAAAATTCTGGAATATTCTCCACGGGGTGTAGATTGAACGAAAATTATCACGAGTGCATTACCTTTAATAATTTATATGGTATATAAAAAAAAAACAAAAATTTCAAGGTCATCAGATTTCAGTAAAGATTGGAAACAAACTTTGTTGAAAATTCATTTGGGGTGTGTTTTGTGAAGTCACTGATCATTTTATACCACCGTAACATAAACTTTGACTTAAGGGGTTCGTTTTGGGGTGAAATCAGAAGTGAAAAAAAATTTTTTTTACTAGGTCATCGAGTGTGGTGTCAAATGAAAGCTTGTGAAAACACGAGTAAAAAATATATATATAATGTAATACTTGCGCACACTTTTCTTCGTATTACTTTTAAAAAATCACTGTCCCCTACCTTATCTCGAAAAGTACTGATCAAAAAATTTTGAAAAAATTCTGGAATATTCTCCACGGGGTATAGATTGAACGAAAATTATCACGAGTGCATTACCTTTAATAATTTATTTGGTATATAAAAAAAACAAAATTTTAAGGTCACCAGTTTTCAGTAAAGATTGGAAACAAACTTTGTTGAAAACTCATTTGGGGTGTGTTTTGTGAGGTCACTGATCATTTTATACCACCCTAACAAAAATTTTTATTTTAAAAACAATCAACGTACGGAACACTAATTGTGCAAGTTCAACTTGCACTTGACCGGTTTTTATAACAATGATGTAACTTCTAAATAAAATGTTCCGTAGTTGTTTTTAGTACTAATCCTCGTTGGTTAAGTTTCAAATATTAATTTAAACATTTTTTTCTCATAGTTCCCGTTAATTAGTTGAACATAAGAGAAAAATAGTATATAAGACAGGTGGTGTATGGAGACTTTTTGGACTGACTATGTCGAGTTATTCTCGAAAAACATATTGGAACATTAAAAAAGCAAATTCGTTTAATTTCTACTTTTAAGATATCATTTATTTCATCTTTCACAAACGACAAATTGAATCTACGCCCCTGTTTCAAAAATGCCTTTATTTTCCGTTGTCACCCGAAATTCGAAATACTCGACGACGCTACCCGTTCGAACACATATGCACTCAACATATACAATAAAAACATTTTATATTATGTCAACTTTTTCTTTTCGTAGCTCCGGGCTGCTACTTTTACAAATTGTCAAAGCAGCACGCATGGATTCTGAGAACGCTGCCAGCCTTTCAATAGCGAAAATTCAGAAAATCTGCTTTTGAGTTTTTTTCCCTTTTGCTAAAGGATACATACATCATATGTTAAATTAATTTTAAATTCTGAAAAAGGTGTGTATTGTAGGGAATATATTGTCAAAATTATATTAAGAAAGTACTTTTATATATACAGTCAGTCCAAAAAGTCTCCATACACCACCTGCTTTCTATACTATTTTTCTGTTATGTTTAACTAATTAATTGGAACTATGCAAAAACATGTTTAAATTAATATTTGAAACTTAACCTGTGAGAATTAGTACTAAAAACAGCTACCGAACATTTTATTTAGAAGTTATATCATTGTTATAAAAATGAAAACATCTGTTAGAACCCTGTCCTCCATAGCCTCGCCCACATCGTCTCTCCACGATCGTCTGGGTCTTCCTCTTTTTCTTCTCCCTATAGGGCTCCACTCCGTTATTTTCTTTATCCACCTATTATCTTCGCTCCGTCTTATGTGTCCATACCATTTTAATCGTTTTTCTTCAATGGTGTTTATTACTCCATGTCTACCGCGTTAATTTTAGATTTGTTTCTTTTGTTGATCGTCCATGTTTCTGACCCGTATGTCATATTGATTTGTATATGCGTGTTTTGTTTCTCTTTGTAATCTGTTTGTCCCACAGGATCGAATTTAATTGTCTTATGCATGTTCGCGTTTGTCCTAATCTAGCTTTAATCTCTTCGTCTGATGTTGCGTTTTTTGAAATGATGGTTCCTAAATATTTAAATCTATCAGTTCCTTTGATTATTGTTTCGTTAGCGCTTCTAGATTCTCCGCATTTCCCTCCTTTGTTGTTAGATATTCCGTTTTATCAAAGTTTAATGCTAATCCTGCTTTAGTTTTCTTACCATATAACTGAGGTCTTCCTCATCTTGCGCTATAATTACTTGATCGTCTGCGAAACTTAGAGTATATAAGTAATCTACTCGTATTGGGACTCCCATTTCACTACATTTTTGCTTCCATTTTTTTTTTGTTTGCTCGAGGTATATTTTGAATAGTGTTGGGGATGTAGAGCATCCTTGTAATAGGCCTTTTGATGTTTGGAGTCTCTTCCCTATTTTATGTCCTATTTTTATGTTCATTGTGTTGTTTTCGTAGAGAGCTTTTACTGCGTATATTAGTCCTTTGTCAATGCCTATTTCTTTCATTGCGTTCCATAATCTTTGTCTTGGTACTGAGTCATAGGCCTTTCTTATGTCTATGAAAGCTAGATGAACTTCTCTATTTTTTGCCAGTTTTTTTTCCATTGTTTGTTTTATAGTGTATATGGTCTATACATGATTTTCCGGCCGTAAAGCCTGCTTGGTCGTCTCCAATTTTTCCTTTGATATTTTCCTCTATGATATTTTTAGTAATTTTTCCATACAAACGTCCCATACTCGATATTATGCTTAGGCCTCTATAGTTTGTGCATTTTCTGCGGTCTCCCCTTTTAAATACAGATACTATATAGGCTTTTGACCATTCCTCTGGTATTTGTTTTTCCATTTATCGCTCTGTGGAACATGTTTCTCAGCATTCGATGTAATTTATTAGACCCGTACTTAATCATTTCATTTACCACACCTCCATGCTCTGCAGATTTATTATTTTTGAGTATTTTTATTGTCTTCTTTACTTCTTCATAGCTTAGTTCTATCTCTTTTTTTCCCTTATTCTGTTCTTGTTCAGGGTTCTCTTCTTGGAAAACAAAATTAATGTCAAAAAAGTTTCCATACACTTGACAATTACCAGTTTGACTACGTTTAACGGAAAATAATAACTTCGTTAAACTAATATTTAGTAGGACCGCTGTTGTCGTTGATAATCTCCTGTAACCTTTTTGTCATGCTTGCAACCAGCTTTCTAGTAACTTTTGCTGGCATGTTCTCCTATTCGCTCAATATTCTGTTTTTTAATTCTTCTCTATTTGAAACATTATTTTTGCGAACGCGCTGTTTAAGTTCCTCCCGTAAATGCTCGATGAGGTTAACATCGGGTGATTGCGGAGGTCACACATTATGGATCATCCATTCTCACACCAAGTTTACGGTATGTTTCGGATCATTGTCCTGTTAAAAAATGTATATTTTGTCGAGTGCTAATTTTTGGACACTTACTCTTAAATTACGAGTATCTCCCAAAATGTTCAAATAAACATGCTGATCCATGATACCATTAATAAAATGTAAATTTCCAACCCCCAGCGGACATGCATCCCCAAAGCAACCTTGTCTTACCGTGGAACAATTGTTTTTAATATCGAATGCGGTATTGTTCTTTCTCCAAACTTTATTTCTGCCATCAGATCCAAAAAGGTTAATTTTAGTTTCCTCACTAAAGATTACGGATTCCCAAAATTCAGGAAGTTTAGTAACGTATTCCCTAGCAATGGCTAACCGCTTGTTGCGATTAGCTTCCGAAATTAACGGCTTCTTCCTGGCTGCACACCCTTTATAGCCTGCCCTGTGTAGACAATTTCTCATTGTTTGTGAACAAACATTTATATATATATATATATATATATATATATATATATATATATATATATATATATATATATATATATATATATATATATATATATATATATATATATATATATATATATATATATATATATATATATATATATATATATATATATATGCAGGTTGCCCCATAGTATGGAACAATGATATCACATTATTTATTCAGTGTATCAAAAAAATGTTTAAATGAAATATATAGGGTGTTGTTGTTGACAGTAAAATATTTTGAACTGTCAGTCGGAATAAATTACGCCATCTTAATTTTTGTTTTAAATAGAAAGCCCTGTATATTATTTTATTTTTGAGTCCTACCAAAAATTCTAGATATTATTTGTCTAACATACCATATGTCTAAATTGAACTGTTTTGGAATTATTGTCGTCTGAAATTTCAAAAAAAAAACTATTAATAAATACTCTAGGTTTATTTTTAAGGTAACAATTGCCTAAAATGCCTACCGTTAGCAGCCAGGTAATGACCCAATCTGTCATAAACAGCCTGAACAGGTTCAGAATCCGGGGTGATCTGTACCCGTTGACTTGTACTGGTTTACAATGGATGCAGTAGCATACGACTTTTTAATAATTTTATATTTAAACAACAGTCAACAAAACGAGTCAGAATATCCACCATAGAGCACTGATTTTGAGCTCTACGACTTCTTTATATTTTTGAATGTCATCAATAATTGATGTTATGAAATAAGGAAAGAATCAAATTAAGTTAAGTTCATTTTTTTCAGTCACTCTTCTCACGTCCTTTATATCCCATTTTTCTTTTGATTAAAAATAATTACGCTTAAAATTTGTTCATTCTTCCCCCACAAGAATTTGGGAAAAATTATTGAAACTAGAGGAAATTTATTGACATTAACCCCTTATTATTGCGGCAACAGACAAGCCGACCGACGGAAATTGGAAATTAAGCTTCTCATAATCTGGAGATGTAATGCAAAAAATCGTTATTAAATTAAAATAGTCTTGTTTATTTATATATAACCTTATACCAAAACCTAGCGAAGCTTTTTTGTCGTAACGCATTTTTCAATATAATTTTTCCGACACACCCTAACACCACACATGGCAATGACGTTTCTTTCGCTTTTTATACTTTTTGTATCTACATATCCCATTTTATTACAACCAATCCCCCAAGCGTAGCTTCCATTTCCTTCCAGCTATAGATTTTCAGAAGTATAGCGCAGGATAGGCACCAGAAATTGCATTTTATATATTCAATTTAATATAAAAGTGTAGAAGAAAAATAAATTTGCAAATGTATATGAGAAATCGAGAGAAAATAGGTCGTATATGGGTATTTTTAAAACGGAGCGGAGGTGATGTACGTATGTGCGTGGCTGCATTGTTTTAATTCAAAATAATAATTTTAAAGAAACGTACTTTTTAGTGTTCCGTACGGAACACTTATAAGATGACTTCGGTGTCTGTCTGTCCGTCTGTCTGTCACACCCGATTTTCTCCGAAACTATTTGTCATAGAAAGTTGAAATTTGGTAATAATATAGGAATTGATGGCCTCATCAGAGCCATGCAGTTTTGAAAGTTAAATTTTGACTTAAGGGGTTAGTTTTGGGGGGTGAAATCGGAAGTGAAAAAACAATTTTTTAACTAGGTAATCTAGTGTGGTGTCAAATGAAAGTTTGTGAAAACACGAGTAGAATATATATATATATATATATATATATATATATATATATATATATATATATATATATATATATATACATATATATATATATATATATATATATATATATATATATATATATATATATATATATATATATATATATAATGTAATACTTCCGCGCACTTTTCTTTGTATTCACAGTGCAACACGAAAAAATATAACCATATACGGACACCACCACGTGATAATAGACCAAAAAAAAAAGACCCGTGTCTCCCAGTTTTTCCGAAAGTCATGTACTTTTTTTTTTATGGGCCCCAAAGATTTGAGGCCTGGGTGTAATTTTTGCAAAAAACTCATCATATTTTGAGGCTCATATCTTGCAAACCGTTCGGAATTTTAATTTACTTTCTGTGGCAAAGTTGTAGCCCGTGTCATAAGGAACAAAAATTGTGAACATTTAAAGTAAAAAAAACTTCATCTTCAAGATCAAAATAGCAAAAAACTGTAAAAAAATCGATTTTTTTTTACCTTTTTTTCCCTGTTTAGGCCCATAGCTAGCAAACTGTTCAAAATTCAAGGAAACAATCAACTACAAAAATGTAGCTAAGATCTTAGTAAACAACTTTCTAGAATATATGAACTTCCTAGGAATGATTCCTAACACTGTTTAGGTAGCCGCAAAAGTGAAAATTTTCCCCGAAAAATCTACTTTTTTAAAGTTTTTTGCGATTTTGATCTGGAAGATGAAATTTTTTGGATTTTATATGTTCACAATTTTTGTTCTTTATGACAAGAGCTACAACTTTGCTTCAGAAAGTAAATCAAAATTCCAAACGGTTTGTAAGATATGAGCCTGAGAATATGATCAGTTTTTTGCAAAAATGACACCGAGGCCCCAAATCCTTGGGGCCTCATAAAAAAAGTACATGAATTGGGCCAAAACTGGGAGCTTCGGGTAAAACAAGACCCGTGTCTCCCAGTTTTGCCCCAAGTAATGCATTTTTTTTTTTATGTGGCCCCAAAAATTTGGGGCCTCGGTGTCATTTTTGCAAAAAACTGATCATTTTCTCAGGCTCATATCTTGCAAACCGTTCGGAATTTTGATTTACTTTCTGAAGCAAAGTTGTAGCTCTTGTCATAAAGAACAAAAATTGTGAACATATAAAATCCAAAAAATTTCATCTTCCAGATCAAAATCGCAAAAAACTTTAAAAAAGTAGATTTTTCGGGAAAATTTTAACTTTTGCGGCTACCTAAACAGTGTTAAGAATCATTCCTAGGAAGTTCATATATTCTAGAAAGTTGTTTACTAAGATCTTAGCTACATTTTTGTAGTTAATTGTTTCCTTGAATTTTGAACGGTTTGCTAGCTATGGGCCTAAACAGGGAAAAAAAGGTAAAAAAAATCGAATTTTTTACAGTTTTTAGCTATTTTGATCTTGAAGATGAAGTTTTTTTTACTTTAAATGTTCACAATTTTTGTTCCTTATGACAAGGGCTACAACTTTGCCACAGAAAGTAAATTAAAATTCCGAACGGTTTGCAAGATATGAGCCTCAGAATATGATGAGTTTTTTGCAAAAATTACACCCAGGCCTCAAATCTTTGGGGGCCCATAAAAAAAAAAGTGCATGACTTTCGGAAAAACTGGGAAATACGGGTCTTTTTTTTTTGGTCTACTATCACGTAGTGGTGTCCGTATATGGTTATTTTTCCATAACTTAAAAAATTACACACAATGTTATTTTTAAAAAATCACGAAAAATCGCTGTCCACCCGCCTTATCTCGAAAAGTACTTATCAAAAAATTTTGAAAGAATTCTGGAATATTCTCCACGGGGTGTAGATTGAACGAAAATTATCGCGAGTGCTTTAATAATTTATCTGGTATATAAAAAACAGAAATTTCAAGGTCATCAATTTTCAGTAAAGATTGGAAACAAACTTTGTTGAAAACTCATGGGGGTGTGTGTTTTGTGAAGTCACTGATCATTTTATACCACCGTAACAACATTTTTTATTTTAAAAGCAATCAACGTACGGAACACTAATTGCGCAAGTTCAGCTGGCACATGACCGGTTATTTTACATCATTTGAAAACTTGATTTAATAGTCGTACACGAGTTGATGATTGTTGTTGTGACTTGGTAGTTTTGCCAAAGTCTCACTTAGCATCATCGATGCTTATTGGTTAGTAGTTGCCGGTAAACTGAGAGAGTTTCTAAATAGGGATGGCGATCTGAGATCGATTAATCGAAGAATCGATTTTTTAGAGCCAAAAAAATCAATTTTTGAATCGATCTCAGACATCCTAAAATCGAAATTCGATTCGACTTCTGTTTCGCACCTAATTAACAAAAATTTAGTGATGAGATGAGATCAAAATATAATAATTCGACTAAGTTCACTATACATTAAAAAATGTTAATGAACGCAACGTACCTTTGAAACTATTTTAAACTATTTAAGTCAGGTAATCATTACCATGACAGAAAAATAGAACATTACGGCGGATAAAATAGTAGCTTTTCTTACTGATAACACAGGTCTGCAACAAAAATGCTGTCTGGATGTTTTCAACTAATTTCTATGTATTTAGGTGTTCTGAACACTAAAAAAATACTCAAAAAATTCCAGAACGTCAGGTTATTTTGCAAAACGCAAAATTTTATTATAAAAAAGGGTTTTTTTTGGGCTAACTTGAAGTCATAAATAAATAGGTACAATTTTATTTTGATTACTGTCTTTAAATGTATACAGGCCATAACTATCATCACTTTCTAAATAAAGAACGCCCTGTGTGAGCTAAATTAACAAACATAAACGTTGTAACCAGAACGTGCGCGCTCCGATAGTGTAGAAAGTGGCGCGGTACAGTTACGTGTTAACTCGTCATTGTTTTATAGTTCTTGGTTCAATATAGTGCAATGTCATCTGTGCGGAAGTGTGTGAATTCGTCTGACAGTTTCTGTTATATTTGTGGCGAATATATGGTATTAAAGCAACAACTTAATATTACGGACTTTGTAAAAAAAGTATACTTCACGTATTTTGGCTTAAAACTTGGAGATCAGGATAAAGTTTGGGCACCTCATAAAGTCTGCAAACGATGTGTTGAAGACCTTCGAAATTGGTTTAAGGGCAAGAAAAAAGCTTTCCGATATGCGATTCCTATGGTATGGCGCGAGCAAAAGAACCATAGTGATGATTGTTACTTTTGTTCGTGTAATGTGAAAGGGTATAATTCAAAATGGAAGCAGTCCATTTCATACCCCAATCTGCAATCAGCTATTCGTCCCATCCCTCATGGGACCGAAATACCAGTGCCCAAGGCCCCTGCTACCTTGGAAGAGATTCCAAGTTCTGACGAAGATGGTGCTGTACCTGAACCCGATGACAAGTCAAGTTCTCAATTTGAAGATGACAGCAGTCCGAAATTGTTTTCCCAGGACGAGCTAAATGATTTGGTAAGAGGCTTGAATCTTCCCAAAAATGCTGCTGAGTTGCTTGGATCAAGGCTCAAAAGCAGGAACTTATTTTTGCCGGGAGTGTCTTCCTCCTGGTTTAGATATCGTGAGAAGTAGTTTCCCTTCCTACTTTGCCCAAGAGGACGAGTTGGTTTATTGTACCAATATTGAAGGTTTGATGGATACATTTAAGATCTCATACGACTCAGCATAGTGGCGTATTTTCATAGATTCTTCAAAAAGAAGCCTTAAAGCAGTTCTGCTTCACAATGGCGGTTTCTATGCTTCCATTCCTATCGGTCATTCCGTACACCTCAAGGAAACCTACAAGAACTTGGAATTGGTTCTTTGCAAATTAAAATATAAAGACCACGGTTGGCAAGTGTGCGGTGATTTAAAAATCTGGGTTTACCAAATTCCCTTGCTTTTTGTGTCTATGGGATAGTAGAGACCGAGCAAATCACTGGACCAAAAAGTGTTGGCCTCCGAGGGAGCTTAAAGTTGACGAAAAGAACGTCCTGCATGAAACTTTGGTGCCTCCTCATAAAGTTCTTCTACCACGCACCGCTTCACATAACGCTGGGATTGATGAAGCAATTTGTAAAGTCACTTCCAAGAGATAGAAATTGCTTCAAATACTTAATATCAAAGTTTCCAGACCTCTCGGATGCAAAGTTGAAGGAAGGTGTTTTCGTTGGACCAGATATTAGACGGCTTTTGGCTGATCCACAATTCATCACAACCATGACGGATCCTCAAAGAGAAGGGTGGATTGCCTTTAAAGAGGTCATAGAGAAATTTTTAGGCAATAACAAAGACCCTAACTACAAACAAATCGTCAAAAGAATGTTAAAAGCATTTCAAGCTTTAGGTTGCCTAATAAGTTTAAAAGTACATTTTCTTCATTCCCACCACGACTACTTTCCAGAAAATTTAGGAGATCTGAGTGAAGAGCAAGGTGAACGATTTCACCAAGATATTAAGGAGATGGAAAAAAGATACCAGGGAAGATGGAGCGTCTCAATGATGGTAGACTACTGTTGGACGCTTCAGAGAGACCTTCCAGATGCTTCCTACAAGCGAAAATGTACCAAAAGGAGTCTCACTGGGAAAAAGAAATGTGTTTAGTGCTTACTAATGAATGTATTTTAGATAAAAAAATAAGTTTTGTTACGCAATTATAAATTAAAAAAATATTTTTTAGTCTTTTATCTTTTATTTTCAGATGATAACATAGATACCTACATTGTCAGAAAACGTGACGTTCTATGACAAAATGAAAGTCATTTTCGGATTCAGTACACCCAAAAACATAAGAATTACGCAAAAAAAAAAACCAAAACTGCTCTCATTTTTTTTTTGCAGACTTGAGTAATGGCGCGAATATGGTTAAAACTGTCGTAAATGTTTACAACAACAACACATACAATGAATTTAGTGTCATCAAAACTATTTGACGACAAGAATTTACTTGAGGAAGCTAAGATTTTGCTGACGATGGTGAAAGATATAACTAAGTATTTCAAAATGTAAATGCAGTAGATTCTCTTCGAAATGCACAAGAAAACAAAACTAAACCTTTGGCACTCATTTAATCTGTGTGCACTCGGAAGTCTTTCTAATATCAACTGGAACGGTTTGTTCAACTGTCAGAAGTTCCAGCGCCAATATTACTTCAACACTTAAAAACACCGGCAATGCAGGGCAGTTAGATAGTATAAAAAATAAATTTGAAACCATTAGAAACCATATAACTAAAGAAATATCAGGAGCAGAATATGTGACAGCCAGCAAGATCATACTCATCGTATCTTGTCTTACAGAAACATATAACGAAACTAGCCGGGCCCGCGGCTCCGCTCGCGTGGACTTGAGTTACTGCTATCGTCACTGCTTATTCCTTATGTTACCCAAAGTAATAAAATATCTCCCATTACTTCTCCTTATCTCCCAATATTTCTCCTTATCTCCCATTATCTCTACATAATTTCCATTATCTAGGCTTATCTCTGCTCATTTCTCATTATTTCTCCGTATCTCCCATTATTTCTCCTTATCTCCCATTATCTAGGCTTATCTCGACTTATCTCGCAATATTTCTCCTTATCTCCCATTATTTTTCCTTATCTCCCATTATCTTACCATAATTCCCATTATCTAGACTTATCTCTGCTTATCTCCTATTATTTCTCCCTATCTCCCATTATTTATACTAATCTCCCATAGCTCACTTGATTTCCCATTATCGAGGCTTATCTCGACTTATCTCCCATTATTTTTCCTTATCTCCCATTATCTAGGCTTATATCGAATTATATAGAACATATGTATAAATTTATAAAAACACGTAAATCGGATAAGTGGTTCACGAGTAATAAGCGCACTAACGGACAGACAGGCAGACAGAGTGACGTTGCATTTTATATATATTATATTCTTTGCTACATGATATTGTTCCATATTTAATGCATTAGGCAGTGTATTGCAAGAGAACGCGTTAGCGGCAAAGTTTTCTCCGACTTGATTCACTATTATCGTCACTGGTTATTCCTTATGTCACCTAACGTAATAAAATATATCCTATAACCCGGCCAGAGAACATACGTATGTTTAAAAAAAAAGCACGTAAATCGGATAAGTGGCTCTCCAGTGATAAGCGCATAAACGGACAAACAGACAGAGAGACGTTGCATTTTAGGTATGTTACAGATATCCTTTGCTACATGATATTGTTCCATATTTAGTGGTTTAGGCAGTGTATTGCAAGAGAACGCGCTAGCGGCAAACTTTTTTTTCCTGTTTGATTCACTATTATCGTCACTGCTTATTCCTCATGTTACCTAACGTAATAAAATATAGTCTATAACCTGGCCAGAGAACATATGTATGTTTTAAAAAAAAAAAAAAAAGCCCGTAAATCGGATAAGTGGTTCTCCAGTGATAAGCGCACTAACGGACGGACAGACAGACAGACAGAGAGTCGTTGCTTTTTAAATATATTATAGATATAGATTATTATTATTATGTAACCTGGCCAAAGAATATGAATTTAAAAAAAGACACGTAAATCGGATGAGTGGTTCTCGCGTGATAAACTCACTAATGGACAGACAGACAGAGAGACATTGCATTTTATATATATTATAGATTATAGATATTCTCTGCTACATAATATCCTTCCATATTTAATGGTTTAGATTGTGTATTGCAAGAGGACGCGCTAGCGGCAAACTTTTTTCCGACTTCATTCACTATTATCGTCACTGCTCATTCCTTATGGCACCTATCGTAATAAAATATAGCCTATAACCTGGCCGGACAACATATGTATGTTTTTAAAAAAAAAGTACGAAAATCGAATGAGTGGTTCTCCAGTGATAAGCGCACTAACGGACAGACAGACAGACAGAGATACGTCGCATTGTATATATATTATAGATGTAATAAAATATATATCTATAACCTGATCAGAGAAAATATGTATGAATTTAAAAAATCACGTAAATCGGATAAGTGGTTCTCGAGGGATAAGCGCACTAACGAACAGACAGCCAGACAGAGAAACGTTGCATTTTATATATATTATAGATATAGCTTATTATTATTATTATTATTATATAACCTGGCCAAAGAATATATGTATGAATTTAAAAAAAAAGACACGTAAATCGGATAAGTGGTTCTCGCGTGATAAACGCACTAATGGACAGACAGACAGACAGAGAGACATTGCATTTTATATATATTGTAGATTATAAATATTCTCTGCTACATAATATCGTTCCATAATTAATGGTTTAGGCTGTGTATTGCAAAGGCATGCGCTAGCGGCAAACTTATTTGCGACATCATTCACTATGTTACGTCACTGCTCATTCCTTATGCTACCTATCGTAATAAAATATAGCCTATAACCTGGCCAGAGAACATATGTATGTTTTAAAAAAAAAAAGTACGTAAATCGGATAAATGGTTCTCTAGTGATAAGCGCACTAACGGACAGACAGACAGACAGACACACAGAGAGAGACGTTGCATTTTATATATATTATAGATGTAATAAAATATATATCTAAAACCTGGTCAGAGAACATATGTACGAATTTAAAACAATCACGTAAATCGGATAAGTTGTTCTCGAGGGATAAACGCACTAACGGACAGACAGACAGGCAGAGAGAGGTTGCAATTTGTTTATATAATAGGTATAGATTATTATTATTATATAACCTGGCCAAAGAATATATGTATGAATTTAAAAAAAGACGTAAATCGGATAAGTGGTTCTCGCGTGATAAACGCACCAGTGGCCAGACAAACAGACAGAGAGACATTGCATTTTATATATATTATAGATTCTAGATATTCTCTACTACATAATATTGTTCCATATTTAATGGTTTAGACTGTGTATTGCAAGGGAACGCGCTAGCGATAAACTTTTTTCCGACTTCATTCACTATTATCGTCACTGCTCATTCCTTATGCTACCTATCGTAATAAAATATAGCCTATAACCTGGCCAGAGAACATATGTATGTTTTAAAAAAAAAAAGTACGTAAATCGGATAAGTGGTTCTCCAGTGATAAGGTCACTAACGGACAGACAGACAGACAGACAGACAGACAGACAGACAGACAGACAGAGAGACGTTGCATTTTATATATATTATAGATGAACATTCAAACGGAACTCGGTGCTAAAACAAAGATTTTAATTATTGAAGAATTAAAAAAGAAATTTGGAACTATATAATAAAAGACTGTTTTTAGTCAATTTCCGCTGGTTTATTTAAATTGCGATGACGCGTTTCGCTGTCGATGCAGCTTCTTCAGATCTACATTTTACACTGTCAAGTTAGATTTAATATTCACAGTTTTATATAATTCTTAATTATAATATTACACCTAATTAAATTACATTTTTACAGTATATTAATTCTTTACATAGAAATATCAGTTTTACGATGGAAGAAGAAGTCGAAGGGAAAATCAATTTCCTAGACTTAACAATCAGTAAAGCCATGAAAAAACATGAATTTGCAATATATCACAAACCTTGTCATACACAATTCACAATAGTTCTCACCACCCTAACCATCATAAACTTGCAGCTTATCATAATTTTATACATAGACTAACTAATATCCCCTTATCAGAAGAAAAATTTACTAAAGAATTAAACTACTTTAATCAATAGTATCGTTAGGAAAAAAACTTAGGAACAAGGCAATCTCAGAAATATACCCACGTTTTAAGGACAGAAATACCACCTTTAAATGCTTAACCTATTTCGGCAAACCAACGGAAAAACTGGGGAAATTTTTTAAATCAAAAAAATATCAACATAGCTTACAAGACTAACAATACTATAGGGAAATATCTTAAAAACTACAAACCACAAATCAATAAAGGCAATAAATCAGGGGTTTATCAATTAACATGTGGGTCATGTCCTAAAACATACATCGGACAAACTGGACGTACATTTAGACAAAGAATTACAGAACACGAAAAAAGTTTCATCCATAGAAAATCTAATTCAACATGTGCTAATTATCTTTTAACAGAAAATTACACATTTAACAATAGTTTCAAAATTTTACACACCCAACAAAAAGGTTTAAAACTAAACCTTTTAGAGACAATGCAAATAAATCGATTAAGGACTACAGGTACTTTACTCAACGACCAGGTAGATTTAAGCAATTCACCATTATTGAATTTATTCTCCTAACTCCAAATCTGTGCGGATTTCCCAATACTATCAATGTAATTTAATTAGGTGTCATATTATAATTAAGAAATTATATAAAACTGTGAATATTGAACCTAACTTGACAGTGTAAAATGTAGATCTGAAGAAGCTGCATCGACAGCGAAACGCGTCATCGCAATTTAAATAAACCAGTGGAAATTGACTAAAAACAGTCTTTTATTATATATTTATAATGAATTTCCATCAAGTAGAAGCTACAACCATTCAAAATTTGGAACTGTAGAGCAAGTCTATTTGTTAGCAGCAATTTTGGATCCCAGATTTTAAAAAATTCACTTTTCTGACAAATTAGCCTGTGCCAGAGCAATAGATAGAGTAAATTCATTAATTTTAAGTACAAAGGCACAACAATTAATTCAAAACGAAACTGTGCATGAAGAAGAAGCAGGAACAAGTAACAAAGAAAAAGGCATTTGGGATTTCCACAACTTACTAATTAAAAAACAACTCTCTCCAAATAATTTACATGTACAGGAAGGTCGTTGTTTAAATGAAGAATTTAAGCACTATTTGTCCCAAGCAGTTGTGCACTTGAACTGTGACCCAATATTTTTCTATCAAGAACAAAATACTTCTATGTGCCATTCCATTCGCTCAACCGCCATTAAATACATGTGTATTGTGGGATCATTTGTCGTCTTTTTTCGGTCGCAAATGAAGAACGAAATCGGTTGGATCCCAGTTTGCATTCTTTATTCATTCAATAAATAAATAAGCGGTCAAGTGCAAGTTGAACTTGCGCATTTAGTGTTCCGTACGTTAATTGCTTTTAAAATAAAAAATTTTGTTACAGATGTATAAAATGATCAGTGACTTCACAAAACACACCCCAAATGAGTTTTCAACAAAGTTTGTTTCCAATCTTTACTGAAATCTGATGACCTTGAAATTTTTGTTTTTTTTTAAATACCAGAAAAATTATTAAAGGTAATGCACTCGTGATAATTTTCGTTCAATCTACACCTCGTGGAGAATATTCCGGAATTTTTTCAAAATTTTTTGATAAGTACTTTTCGAGATAAGGCGGGGGACAGCGATTTTTCACGATTTTTTAAAAATAATACAAAGAAAAGTGCGCGCAAGTAATACATTATATATACATTTTTTACTCGTGTTTTCACAAGCTTTCATTTGACACCACACTCGATGACCTAGTAAAAATTTTTTTGGTTCACTTCCGATTTCACCCCCCAAAACTAACCCCTTAAGTCAAAATTTAACTCTCAAAACTACATGGCTCTGATGAAGCCATCAATTCCTATACTATTACCAAATTTCAACTTTCTACGTCAAATAGTTTCGGAGAAAATCGGGTGTGACAGACACCGAAGTGATCTTATAAGTGTTCCGTACCACTAAAAATATAATAAAAATAACTTTTTTTCATACTTATTAATAGTTAATTTTTTAAAAATTATAGCTGAGTAAACACAGTCAAAATAAAAATGATAGAAGATAGATTTTAGGATTTCCCATGTTTCCGTAAAGAAGGTCCAAAAAGATCGATTTTTGAGAAATCGATCTTTTGAGTGTCGATTTTTTTTGTGAATCAATTCTTTAGGCTTCGATTCAAATCGATTCAAAAATCGATCTTTTTTTTTAATGAATCGCCATCCCTATTTCTAAATTGGGCGACTTATTTATACGTTATCGTTGTCGTAGATTAGGCGGTGATAGCTGGCCCCGCCCCCCTCCAGACTCATATGTACGGTTTCGGCGCAGTTCAATAGACTGTTTGCTGCTGATGTATTGGTGTTTCGTTTTATTAGGTTTTTCCATGCGACTAGAAAGTTGAGTGTATCACTTTTTTTGTTTAAGATGTCAGTTTTCTCAATTTCGATGGTTTTTCAAATAATTCTTAGTTTGTAGCTTTGAACAGTGGCTATTTTTTGGCTAGTATTGAAAACGATTGCATGTTATATCGCTAAGTGGTGCTGAAAGACAGCTGAAATAATTTGTTTATTTTGGATACTAAATACTCGTATATGTTCTTATTAGTTTTTCTACGTATCCCCATTGCGACTGCTAGGCGTAATGCGGTATGCCTTGGTTCCCTAGCTTTACTTTGGGTTTCTTTTTTTGTTCTATATGCTTAGTAGGCTGTCGAAATATTGTGTTTTTGTAAATTGAAGTCATCTAATGTGGTCTGTTGTCTGCGAATTGCTGGAGAGTTTCTTGTAAAGTGTAGAGAATCTAGGTAAAATGTGCAGAATTTTACAAATATTATGATTTAGCTTTCTCTACTCTAGGCCATAATACGCCAGTTAGATGTGTTTTGAGTTCATTGAGAGATGAGTTACGTGAGAGTTTACAAAAGGTTGCAGAGAGTTGTTCAGCTTGTCGATTTTTGAAAGACCGTTGTAATTTTGGGCACCTACTGGATGCTTCTCGGGGTTTGATATCAGGACGTTGATTAATATTTTAATAGTCTTTTTGTGGCAGCTCCAGATTCTTCTAGTTTAGTCGTGTAGTCTTTTGTGTTCTTCACGTTTGTTGTATTATCTTTATGTACTGATAGTATAATGACGATTTTGTTTTTAATTAGGTTCTTCAAGTCATGGTACTCTTTAGTCGTCAGATTAGCTCGGGGCGGTTTGAAGTTTCTTAGTTGCCTTTAATGATAATAATGTTGATATTATTGTAGCAATTATTTCTTCTGTCGGATATGTCTTTAGTGCCTATCGCATAGTTGAAACCCTTGCTCACGGCGCTCCGCCTTTCAGCAGACAGGTAATACTTTGCCAGTTATACGTAATAATTCTAATAACTGATTATTAAAATACAAGACTGTCTTATCAATTAACTAAAACTATGAACGTATTTTTATTAATTTAAAAAATATATGAAAATTTGGGGGGGGGGGGTGTCATTGAACTGTGAACATACGTGACACGTGATTTTTGCTCCGTAATAAATTGCGATTTCTCGTGAATTTAAGAGTGATTAAATTGAGCAAAGCAAGCTAAAAGTGATTAAAGGCATAGAAGGAGTGATAAAGGGTTAGATGCGTAACCCTGAAAAACACCAGGTACTTACGTAAATTGAATTAACCTAAAAGAAGCGAAAATACATAAATAGCCACACTGATAAGAACCGATAAGGTCCGGCGGGTCGACCGGCCGGAGGTTTTTTTGCGCGGTGCGAAAAACAGAAGATGACAGGTCCGGATCAAGTTAAATTGAATTGAAACCGAATAGAATTGAATAAAATTGAACCGACATTGAGTGAATAAACGAACAACTTAAACCATATTGCTGACTAAAAAACAACACGTTGAAATATAAACCACCCAGGAAACAATAAAGCAATGGAAGACATGCTGCAAAAAATACTAGACAAGCTGGCTGGAATAGAAAATAGCAATATAAGAATAGAAGAGAAGCAATGAACAAGAAAAGTTGAAGAAAGAAAATGAAATATTGAGGATGGAAAACCAAAAGATGAAGATCATAGTAAATGAGCAAGAAAAGAGAATTGAACAAATAGAGAAAGAGGTAAGAAAAAGAAAAATCGTGGTACAGGGTGTTGAAGAGATGGAAGGTGAAAATGAGATGCAACTGAGAGAAATTATGGAGAGAATAGAAGTTAATATTGATAGGGAAGGTGATATCACAGAAATCAGGAGAATAGGCGACCCAGGAAAAGGCAGATACAGATCAATAGTGATAGAATTGAAGACACAGGAGATTAAGAATAGAATAATGAAAAGCAAAATTAGGCTACGAGGAACAAGAGTATACGTAAATGACGAATACACGAAAGAAGTTCAGGAACAAAGAAGGAAGTTGTTGAAAATTATAAATGAGGAGAAACAGAAGGGGAATAAGGCAAAATTAACTTACAATAAGGCAATCATAAACGGAGAAATATTTAATCTAGAACAATTAGAGAAAATAAGTGAGGAAAATCAAAACCAGGGAGCGGAAAGTGTAAAGGAAAATGCCTCTTGCACAGTGAAAGGACACCTGAACAAGGAAAAGAAGAAAAAAGAACAAAGCGGAACGACATTGGAAGTGTAACTAGCACCGGACGGAATACAACAAGGAAGACGGGACTGATCAACCCATAATCTAGATCTAAAGAACCCAAAGGGTGGCCCTACCCCAAGAGGGGTGTTTTCTAGGCCATTTATTTATTTAATTATATGAAAATCAGAAAAAAAATTTACCCTTAATAAAATTAATAAAAGGAAAAAAGGAATATTAAAACAATAAGCTTTAATTCCAAAAACTAGATCAAGGAAAATGACATTAACCCAGAAAATCGACACACACATATTCACGGTCACACTCTTATCCTTGTCTTCTTTAATTTCCAACTTGCTTAATGGCAAATAATGAACTCCCGAATAGCGGGTCTTTCGCTTTGCTGTTCGCGCCAGCCGCCCTCGGCAAAGAAGAGTAATAAACTTACGCTCACGTGTGTAATTTCGTTTGCGCGTTTAAAGTTCTCGCCGAAACTCTCATTTTGCTCATTTGCTTTAACTCGATACCACTTCAACCTGTTGTTGTTAAAGACGTTCTGTAAAGCGTGGATGAAGGAAAATTGCCCGTGTAGATTTTTATTATTTTATTAGTGTGCAATAATTTTAACATTGAAAATCTTTTGTAAGATACTTTCTAATTTTTAGTGGACGATTTTATATGCTTTAAGTATTTTAGTTGGTATTATGATCACATTGCTGATATAAAGCTATGTATCTGCTTAATTCGACAGATGAAGAACCCATTCATAGCACAATATCAGCATCGATTTTTATGGAGTTGTGATCTAGATCATTATCTTGATAAAACAACCCTCCTTTCTTCGCTAAATGCGGCCTTTTTTTCTTGGTTTCATCATTCAAAGGGTCCAATAAACCAACTTAATACTCTTCGGTAATTGTTTGCTTTGACAAAACCTTTCCAGCTGATGTTTGTTTTTGGACACGTCGGTCTGCTTTCATGCGGTTTCAACCACATGTTGTGCTTTCCACGGAGCAGATGTCCCACAATATTTTTTAAGCCATTCTTAGGTTTTGGCTGTATTTTTCCCATCAAAAAGCAATGTTTTATCAACACACGATATTCTTTATGTTTCATCGTTTCGCAAAAAGCTGTAACTCGCAAACTAATAGACAAATTGTCTTAAAAATTTTACACGAATCTCCTGAGAGTTGGCACTAACTGAAAATCATATGTTTTTTTGTTTGTACTGCCATCCCTCGAAAAGTCTCGAAAATTTTTACCCCATATAGTGAAAGTTACCCCCTGAAAAATTTTATTGAATTTGAGTGACATCTATGGCTCAAATTCCAACCTCAAATAGATTTATTCTTTACATATCGAAGAAAAACTTAAGAAAATAGAAAATTTTACTTAATTATGACATAAATATTATAAAAAATTCTTACAGATCTAGATTTGAAACTAAAAACTCGTAAAACCTAACCTACAAAGATTGAAAATGAAGAAAAAATTACTTAATGTCTGTAACGTACATTCTTCATTTTTTAATCTTTTAGGTTAAGTTAAGTGTAAGAATTTCTTATAATATTTATATCACAATTAAGTAGAATCTTATGTTTTTCTTAAGTTTTTCTTCAATATTTAACGAATATTTGAGGTTAGGGTTCGAGCCATAATTGTCGCTTAAATTCCATACAATTTGAACCAGTTATTAATCACAAAAAATAAAAAATTTTCAGGGGGATAACTTTAAAAAAAAATTTATATATATATATATATATATATATATATATATATATATATATATATATAATATATATATTGGCGAATGTTCTCACGGGTGTGAAATGTAGTAGTGGTTTTTCGGGTATCCTGTATTAGCTTAAAGTCCCTTGATGGACGGTTTCGCTAACGATTCGATGGAATCTCATCCATCTTTTTTAAAGAGTTGATCACTGGAGGGTGTCTTGGCGTTGAATGTCGAGACTGGCTCTGAGGGCCCCGGTTTTATGTGCTGGGGGCGTGGCTCTATTGGTCAAACGGTTCTGGCCAATAGAGGCTCGGTTTTGACTGCGCGTTTTCGGTCCTGTGGTTCTTTGTAATGTTTGTATTGGTGAAGTAACATATGGTTGAATTATTGTTTCTCTTGGTTTGACTCGGTATTGGGATAAAATATGTTTCCAAGAGTTTGGTAAACGTTCGCTATCATCCCGATTATTTAAGTTGTTGGGCCTCTTTTCTATTTCTATGGCTTCTTTGATTACCCTAGTGGATAGGTTTTCACTTTTTTATAGGGTTCTGGTTTTGTCAAAATTGATATTGTGGCCGGTATTGTGTGCATGTTGTGCTAAACAGGTAGTGGATTTTTGTTTTACGGCGTTTTTGTGCTCGTCTCTTCTGGCGCTGATTTTCCTGTTTGTTTGGCCTATGTATGGAAGGCCTCAGTTCTGACACGGAATTTCACATACACCTTGGTCTTCTAAGGCTACAATGTCTTTTGGTGTTGGTAGAATATCTTTAATTTTTTGATTCGTTGTGTAAATGGTCTCAATTTGGCGTTTTTCCTAGAAGTCTTCCAATTTTGTCTGTGGGAAAAATGCTTTTTGTAGTATACGTCTTTCTTTTCGGTTTATGTTGTTTATTTAGGGCCCGCTAAATATATATATATATATATATATATATATATATATATATATATATATATATATATATATATATATATTTAAATATATACATATAAGACTAGAACAATAGAGTAAAACCATTAAAACAACCACCGACAGGACGAAAAAAACATATTAGTTGTACACAAACCTCTACGGACAATAAGATTTATTATTATAAGAAGTCCTCAAGACAAAATCTGATTGAAAATCCTCAAGACACAATCTGATTGGAAATCCAGGGTGCCTCTTCAGAATCCAGCTTACTGTCCTAGTACAAATGGCTGGTATCCATCCTCAATTATTATATATGGATTATTCTTCTTCAACCGGACTCCCTCATTAGTCCATAATTTGACGCAATTTATGAGGACACAATCTGGTCCAGATTAATGTTTATGATATGTAGTTTTGAATTTTGAGTGGCATATTAAGAAATTGTGCTGATTTAGGCTCAATACTGTCTCAAATTTAAAAAGGAATTTCAAAACTTTTCGAAAAAACTAAAGTAAAAATGTAATTTCCTAATATAACCAAAAGTTTTCTCTGATATTCTTATTCTGCTCCAAAATATATACAACTTTTGTAGGAAAAGTTTTTTTTTGTGGCCAATTTTTTACTTGAAAACTAGAACTTTTATAGAAATTATGTAAGAGACAAAAAATACTTGATTTGATTGGTAGAATCATCATGAATTTTTGAAGCATTCGTTATTTTTTTACGATTTTTTCGTTTTAAAACAATTTGCCGGTACATATAGGTCAAAAGGGTAGATTTGTAGTTTAGCTTTAGTCAATCATCGCCCCTGATGAAGCTAAAATGATTAGGGAAACGCGCGTCCAGTGCAAAAATAAAGTGTTTGGTCTAGTGGTGATATATATTAAGTAGATTCTCTTCTTGTTCTGTCCTATATGAGGCTGATTGTACTCATCCTGTTTGTGTGTAAGATTCAAGGTTAGTTAAACTGACGATCCTGAGAGCTGACATAATGTAAGACGAAAAGTTACCAAAAAAGACCGGAGAACTATACTGTTGATATTTTACTAATTTGTCGTGTACTTATGCCTGAGACTTTTGTGTACCGAAATATGTAACCAACGTATTTACAGACTTTCCTTGATAATATTTAGTATAACGTCTTTTTTATGCCCATTTTATAGTATGTTATTACCCTTTTTGTAAGACGTTAGCTTATAGAAACGGTCTAGGGTAATATTTCTTCGGTTATCGTAAAATTTGACAACCTTGCAGGCATATAACATACACTTCTCCGTATTCGCGCCAGCACAAGATAAGACACTTCCGTTGCCTGGCAACCGGTAAAGAGATACGGGAGCTTACGAAAGCTTTCCGATATGTATGTGTGTGAATGCTTCCGTTGCCTTGGCTCTGTGACGTCTGATATAAAACGGCAGCATTGCTCCTGTTACTGCTTTTAGAACTCCTGCTGGCTTTGTTTTATAGCTTTTAGAATTCTGGGAAATTACATATGAAAGGACGTTAATAGAAATATTTTTATTATAGTTTCGACGATATAAAAAAGTGATTTTAGTAGATCATGTTACAAAAATTACTGCAAATTAATCTATTTGGTACTAGCACATGAGTTCCGAAAATTATTTTGATGTATATTCAATTCCCTGCTAGATGGAAGTAATATATTCATGAAAATATCATCCACTAGGGTTTTGCATTTTCTCACGTTTCAGACTCCTTAGGTCACGCAAAAACATCTCCAATTTCCGTCGGCCTGTTAGTCGGTCTCTCTGTGTGCTTATCTGTTGACACGATAACTCTTGAACCAAATGAAATTTCGATTTCAAATTTCATGGGCATATAATTCTTGAGATAGGAAAGAAACCCATCAGTTTTGAGCCATATTGCTGCAGAGAAAGGGGGTGAAAGGGATGGGAGTGGATTATGTGTAGTTTCAATAGTATTATGACAATTTTTCCTTTTTTATATAGAGATAATATACACATCTTTTATCATAATTATTTATAGGCAAGGAAGGTTAAGTGATAGGGGACGGTCTCACAGGTGTTTTCTTGTTGTGCTATACATCTTACAGTCCCTGGCCAAATTATTAGACGCACTGCAAGATTTCATGTAAAATATTAACTACCGAGTGATATATTGTACCGTTTTATTATTTTAAATTGGTTTGTTTTTTATTTTTATATTATCCAATCAATTACCTATTTATTTGACATAAATAAAACAGCATTAATTTAGAAAAGCATAAGTTTATTAAGTTTTAAAGAAAAGTGAAATTAATGTTAGTAAAAGTCAATATTTAGTTGAGCCACCTTTAGCCGCTATCAAAGCTTTAATTCTGCGCGGCATGCTATCATTGCAAGATTGTACTGTCTCCTGCATTTGAGGATGATGATTCCACACATGAATAATCTTTTCTAGGAGCTAAGTTTTGTTGGTAATCACATCTTTAGCCACTTCTCTTTTCGTCAGCTCCCACACATTTTCAATGGGGTTCATATTAGGGCTATTACCCGGCCAATCCAACAGAGGGATATTTTTTTCTGCTAAAAAAGCTTTAACAGACCGAGCAGTGTGGCAGGAGCTCCATCTTGCATGAAAGTGAATGGTTCCCCATTTGGAAACCATTCTCTGAGCTGCGGAATCAACCGATTTTGTAATACTTCTTTGTACTGATCTTGCCTCATTATTCCTTTGACGACGTACAGACGTCCAGTGTCCTTGCCGCTGATGACTGACCAAATCATCACTTTGGTGGGATGTTTAACCGTCGGGACGACACAATCAGGATGAAACTTTTCTCCATGACGACGACGCACATACTGAGCTTTATTCTGCAAAATTTCGAATGTGCTTCCGTCACTGAAGCAGACCTGTCAAAAATAGGAAAAATATATAAACTTCCATGTTTATTTGCTTTATTTAACTGAAAATGATAATAATGTATCAATTATTGATTAAATTGCTGTATCTTACCGATCTCCAGAAGTCCACATCTTTGTCTTGCCATTGTTTGGCCCACTTCAGGCGCTTTGCTTTCATTGCAGCTGTTAACTTGGGCTTCCTGGCGGGGCGACAGGCCTTAAAATCTAATTCTTTCAATTTTCTTCGAACAGTGCGCTCAGAAGCATTTACGCTAGCATCCTGGAGTTGTGATTTTATTACCTTTGTGGTAGCAAATCTGTTTTCTACACAAATTTTCTTCAAACATCTCTCTGACCGTGGAGTGAAAATTGGTTTTCTACCGCATCTTTTTTTTCTTTTCGGGCTTAATTCCTTCCCTGACTCAATTTTCTTTTTTATGCGTCGTACACTAGCTTCAGAAACCTCCAATCTTCGTGATATTTCTCGATTTGTAAATGTTTTCGCAATCACAAGGGCCTTCACTTCAGCTTTTTTACGTGGTGAAAGATCGCCTTTTCTACCCAAAATGAAAATAGTCCAATTACTTTTTTAAAACACTGCATACAAAATAAACTAATAACTGAGTAGTATAAAAACTGTTAAACAAACAATCACAGTCCATAAAGCCACAGAAACACGTCCGTACCTGACTCGATTCCGATCGCGACTGATACAGGTTTGTATTTGTTTACGTTCATGTATCACTTTGTCAACACAGTGTTGCCATATGTTAAAAATAAATACAAATATGTAGTCTACAACAATTCTTTTAAATAAAAATCAATAATATTGTAGTTTAAATATACCATTATTGCATAAAAACTCTTAAGAAACATAAAATTACTAAAAAAAATACAGTGCGTCTAATAATTTGGCCAGGGACTGTAATCTGGGTTCTTGGGGTCGAGAGTCTAAAAATTATGTTAATTTTTCGTTATTTTCAATTTTAACAGCAACAGTACATAACACTGTGCAACATTTTCGAGCTCATAGAATGTAAACTAAATTCTGACTTCAGTTTCTGGAAGTGCCCAACCAAACTAGCAAAACCCTATTTGGGTTTTGATAGTTTAGTTCCAATTTTTTTTTTTTTTGCTTCAATTTTTTTGCTCGACCTTTGGTTTTGCACTGCTATATCTCGTAAATTATTGGGAATTTCTCAATGCAATCTTCAGACAAAATGTTCTTCACACTAAAATACACAATTTTTGTGAACATGTCGAGGCCAGATTTTCACTCTTTCGGGGTGTTTTTAGTGCAGAAAGCCCGAAAAAATTCCATTTTTTCACATTTTCGACCATAACTCACAAACCGTGCATATTTTCGACAAAAATGTTCTCTACATAAACACGAGTAACTTTGCTGAACATTGCAATAACCTACAATCGATCCTTATAGTTCTTTTGGCCATTGCAATGGAAGGAATTTCACACCAAAATTTCAGCTTTTTTCAGGTTTTACGTTCAAGAAAATGGTTTTTAGCTGACTTTTGAATATTTACTAACCATTAGCATCCATTTTTGGAAAAGAAATTTAAAAAAAAAATTTTGTTTGCAAACTGCTATGGTACACACACACACGCTGGAATAAATACATACACATTTGAACGGGGAATCGCTGGTGTGTAGTATGGAATTGACGCTGCTAGTATTGATACAGTACCATATATCTAACAGGTGCGCATGTTAAGTATATGGCACTGTACCAATACTAGCACAGTGCGCGCCAATTCCATACTAGTGTTGGTATGGATTGTTGCACAGTAGGAACTTAGTACTTAATGTTGTCAATATTTCGGGTGTGTTTAAAATTGATTATACGTTTTTTTGGCCTTTTTTTTAATTTTGAATTTTCAATGGCTCTATAAAATGGATAATAATTTGCGAAATAAACTTTAACACAAAAAAAGATATATTTGCTGATGAAAGCTGAAATTTTGGTGTGAAATGTACTATTTGGTGGCGAAATTCCTTACAACGGCCAAAATAACTATAAGGATCGATTGTAGGTTATTGCAATGTTCAGCAGTTACTCGTGTTGATGCAGAGAACATTTTGGTCGAAGACAGTTATGCTAAAATATGCACGGTTTGTGAGTTGTGGCCGAAAATGTGAAAAAATGACATTTTTTTTGGGCTTTCTGCACTAAAAACACCCCGAAAGAGCGAAAATCTGGCCTCGGCATGTTCACAAAAATTGTGTATTTTGGTGTGAAGAACATTTCGTCTGAAGATTGCATTGAGAAATTCCCAATAATTTGCGAGATATAGCCGTGCAAAACCAAAGCTCGAGTAAAAAAATTGATGATGACAAAAAAAAAAATTCGAACTAAACTATCTATCAAAACCCAAATAGGGTTTTGCTAGCTTGGGTGGGCACTTCCAGAAACCGAAGTTAGAATTTAGTTCACATTTTATGTGTTGCACTGTGTAATGAAAATGTCAGGGTTCAGTTGTAAATATTTTTTAAACCAATTTTTGGCTTAATATATTTTTTTTTATGTTTGAGGTACCATAAATACATCAATTAGAATATATGGTTTCATTTATTCTTTAGTATGAGAAAGGCAAATTTAGTATATATATATACATATATATATATATATATATATATATATATATATATATATATATATATATATACATATACATATACATATATATATATATATATATATATATATATATATATATATATATATATATATATATATATATATACATACATATATATATATATATATATATATATATATATATATATATATATATATATATATATATATATATATATGTTAGCCTATTAATGGTTAAAGCATTATATCGATTTTTTCTTATTATTTAATATATGTTGAGTAAAAGTATATAATTACCTAAATCTTTAGAAAAGGCAAACCTTTATTGTTATTCAGTAACTTAAGAAGCATTAGTGGGTTCAGTGACAGACAAATTTAGAAAAAAAACTAACTTATTTATGCATCCTCGGCGGCAGTCTCTTCCTTCAAAGAAGATTCCACATAAACAGTAATTCTAACCACAAATGCATGCATATATGAATAAAGAGAAGAAGAATTTTGAAGAAACTATAAACCAAAATTCTTAACAAAGAAATGTTTTAATTTTATTATTTAATTTTTCAATGAAGAAAGAATATTCAAAAGTTATTTCGGCACCTCAGATGGCAGTACGTCTCCACATTTGACAAAATAGTAATTATAGAAGTTCGTGTGTTTTATATTTATTAAAAATTTATTAAATTTAAATCGTATTGTATTAAATTCCAATCTTCCTTATTTATTACTTATATGTTTGTAAATAGAAAATTTACTACTGACCTATACAACCTGTCTAAACTCTTTAGCTTCTGTTACAGACAGACAAACACACATAAATACATTTCCATATAAAGATATAATCTGATTCATTGTTACTTAATTCCCTTAATTTCACCTAAATGCGAAAATAAGATCATAAGACAAGAGAGGGAACTGATACCAACATTAAAGAAGATGACTACCTCCGGATGCAGGGATCATTTAAAGCGCTCTAAATCGTGTCCCGACGCTCTTAGGGCAGGTCACGGCGCCGGGCGTCGGTAATGAGCGCCGCGACGGAGAAAGCGGCACGGCGTGGCCTGATTACCGATTTAAATTAACAGGGAAACAGAGTCGATTTCGGGGGCGAAAGTGAGGGTGATGAACTTTTTGTGGTCTTATTGAAATGATTTTAAAATTACAATCAATCCAATATTTTCCTATAAGTGAGCTAATCTAAGTATTCGTGTATATGTATATATATATATATATATATATATATATATATATATATATATATATATATATATATATATATATATATATATATATATATATATATATGTTTTTCTTTTTTCCTGACCATTAATGAATAAATTTAGAACAATTTTTTGTTCTTGGTCTTGCGGTCAATTTTTAATGAAACAAGTTTACTTTTGGTTAACGTTTCGGTTTATTTTATTTAAACCATCTTCAGAACTACAAGAAAGAAAAAAAAATTTTTATTAGTGTTAATGCTTAAGATGTAAAATTGATGATTAGTGTTGTTTTATACAGAAATATATGTAGAGAATAAATATTAGTGTTTATTATATTTTTTCCTACCTTATATCTAGTTGGATCTTTTGGTTTAAATGATTTACATGATAACAGTTTCACAGTTTTCGTAATACTAAATTTAAAAGGTTCACATATTTTATTTTACTATTTGTACAAGTAAAATGGGTAAATCCAAAATTTATTTAGTGCTTTCATATTGTTGTTACTTTAATTGTTATTAGTTTAGTAATTAGGTTTTATTAGGTTATTAAATCATTGTATACAATACTTAGGTTTTCCGTGTCATTTCGATAATTTAAGGTGTTATTTGTTCTTCGTATATGTATCATTTCCTTTATGTTTCGTTTTTTTATGATTATTTTCAAAGTCTAGGATTTGGACATTATTAAAATTGAAATTATGCTATTCATCTATGGCATGTTCTGATAGGGCAGTATGGTTTTGGTTTGTGTTTCTTATGCTATTTTTATGTTCGGTTATTCGTCTCCTTAAATATTGTTTTGATTGTCCAATGTATGTTTTTGGACAGTAGTTCTGAAGATGGTTTAAATAAAATAAACCGAAACGTTAACCAAAAGTAAACTTGTTTCATTAAAAATTGACCGCAAGACCAAGAACAAAAAAATTGTCCTAAATTTATATATATATATATATATATATATATATATATATATATATATATATATATATATATATATATATATATATATATACATATATATATATATATATATACATATATACATATATATATATATATATATATATATATATATATATATATATATATATATATATATATATATATATATATGTACATATGTATATACATATATTACTCAATATATGAAAATTGTTATATATGTAACAAAAATAATTATAAAAAAATATTAATAAATACTGCCTCTTAATATTTACACGTAAAACGCAAAGGAGTCACAAACTCATGATCTAATATCAACGTCTCACTGTATGGAAAATTACGTATGGAAATAATGTATTAATTACGTACCCATTTCTATTTTACCACTGCAATTACTTGACTTCTCGTTATCTGTATAGTTCAAAATAAGTAAAACAAGGTCTTTTCTGTTAACAATAACAAATTTACAGGTTATGAATACACAACAATAAATGCATGTTAAGGACATGTTTTGTCGTATCATAAACTCTGGATTTTTTGATTGAACCCAAAATGTCAATTTGACATGCAAAAAAATGGACACTTTTTTGGCGAAAATTGTATATTTTTTTTTAAACGCCGCTATTCTTATAATTTTCAATATTTTTTTAAATCCACGGAAAATTATATCTCTTTTAATGATCATTTTGTGTTTTTTGATTCCAAGCAGTGTGGTGGCGCCAATCATGGCAGCAGTCGAACTACTTTTTTTTCACCTATCCCGTTACTGGGGTATAAATCCCGTAAATTTCAATATTTTTGTCAGAAATTTGTATGTATTTGTAAACAAAAAATAAAAAAATTCTAGAAAAATATCCTTATTTTTAAGTAGTTACACGGGTATACCCCCTTAACTGTGATTAGGGCGGCGCAATGGTTTGATTCCAATAGCCATTTCAATATTCGACGTATCCGGGTGTGCAACGGTTGATTCGTGTTGTTTTGACTGGTGTTGCGAGCGTTTCGCTAAAAATCTCATTGGACATTATCAGTGCTTATTGGTAGCTGGTCGACGATAAAGTCGCTATGGCAAAGTTTACCGTCGACCAACGATCATGGATAATGCCAAATGACGTTTCGGAGAAACGTCTGTGACTCATTAGTCAAAACAACACTAATCAATGGATACAGACCGGGATATGTGAACTTAACAGTATTGTCAAAAAATTACCGATATTATTTTATTTACTATTATCGTCATATTCCTTATGCTACCTAACATAATAAAATATATCCTATAACCTGGCCAGAGAACATATGTATGTTTTAAAAAAAAGCACGTAAATCGGATAAGTGGTTCTCGAGTGATAAGTGTACTAACGGACAGATAGACAGACAGAGAGACGTTGCATTTTATATATATTATAGATTATGGATAAAAGATAGTTTATTTATTATAAACTCCTGGACAAAATTAACGCAAAAATCTGAAAATTAATTTATCTTTTTCTTATGTCAGTTTTTAAAGTTTATCGAGTATTTGAATAGTAGGCTATGCATATTTTGTTTCGTTGTTCATGACAAAAATCAAAACAATTCGTTTAGATTTACAGTTTTAAAGAATTTTTTAGAAGATAAACAATTTTCTGTAATAATGCGATAGATTTTCTTTAAAAGTAAGGTTATAAATTGTTCCCTTTTTCAAAGTAATACGTTTTTGTGGTAGACTGTTTTTATTTTTGACCCCGAAGAATTAGAAAAATGAATCGAACAAGGAATTTAACTGAACACGAGGTAGTGCGAGCCTCAGTTTTATTGGATGAGGGATACTGTCAGAGTTATGTTGCCAATTTGTTAGGCAAACATCGTTCCACAATAAGTCGTATGGTGAGACGCTTAAATAAAGTAGGAACTTATTCTAGAAGGCTAGGGCAAGGGCGAAAACGATGCACTAGCGACCTAGATGAACGTTTTATAAGACAATATGCTTTAAGAAAAAGCACTGTCACTAGTTCTATAATAAGAAACGAACTCGAAGCTGTTCGCAATGTCACAATTTCTTCTAAAACAGTTAGAAGACGGTTAAATGAAGCTGGCTTAAACAGTAGGAGACCAGCCACTGCGCCCTTGCTTACTAGAGAGAACAGAGTTGCCAGGTTACGTTTTGCTCGAAATCACGAAAACTGGTCTGTGGATGATTGGAAACAAGTTTTCTTCACAGATGAAACTAGGGTTAGTCTAAAACATCCAGAGGGTCGTGAACGAGTATGGCGAAGGCCAGGAGAGAGATTTGCTCCTTGCAATATCTCTGCAAGGATTCCATTCGGCGGTGACTCTGTTATGTTCTGGGGTGGCATCTGTTTTGATGCTCGCACAGAGTTAGTTCCTGTCCGTACGAGATCCATGAATGCTGACTACTATCTTGTAATAGAACATGTGATGCCTTTCGGTCATTTTGTGGGGCCCAATTTCCTGTTTATGCAAGACAACGCTCGACCTCACGTGGCTAGGGAGGTACTCGATTATCTTAATCAAGTTGATATACCGATTATGCAGTGGCCACCAAAAAGCCCGGATCTGAATCCGATAGAACATGTATGGGATCACCTTAAGAAAAATGTGAAACGTCATATACCTGCACCTAGAAACCTGAGGGAGCTTGAAAATGCAGTTATCACAGAATGGGAGCAAATTCCTCAAGATTTTATCCAAAATTTAATTAGAAGCATACCTAGGCGCATAAACGCTGTTATCCGAAGTAGAGAAGGCAACACACGCTACTAGTGTCCCAGTTACACCATTAATTTTGCTACTAGTGTCCCAGTTTATTTTTTTTCATTATTACATAATTTCAACGATTTTGTTATTAGGTCTTAAGAATAATTTTAATTCGAATCTTATAGAGAAATTTGGCAGCTAATTCACTTTTAAAGTATCCGAATAAGTTTTTTTTAACTTTTAGTGTAACCAATGTTCATAAAAAATTATTAAAATTAATTCATTATAGAGATTTGTATGATTTAATATATTGTTGCGTTAATTTTGTCCAGGTATATATATATATATATATATATATATATATATATATATATATATATATATATATATATATATATGTTGGATTGAATTCTTTCTTGAACCTTGGAATATTGAATATATATTTTTTCAATTTCTTGGGCTTTATGGTTCTTTTGTTTTAAGGATAGAGAAAGTACATCATGTTCTAGTTAGAATTTATTGAAATCTATCTATCTAGAACATGATGTACTTTCTAGAACTAACTAGAACATGATGTACTTTCTCTATCCTTAAAACAAAAGAACCATAAAGCCCAAGAAATTGAAAAAATATATATATATATATATATATATATATATATATATATATATATATGTAGATATGTATATACATATATTACTCAATATATGAAAATTGGTATATCTTTGTAACAAAAATAATTATAAAAAAAGTTAATAAATACTGCCTCTTAATATTTACATGTAAAACGCAAAGGAGTTACAAACTCATGATCTAATATCAATGTCTCACTGCCTGGAAAATTACGTATGCAAATAATGTATTAATTACGTACCCATATCTATTTTACCACTGCAATTACTTGACTTTTCGTTATCTGTATAGTTAAAAATAAGTAAAACAAAGTCTTTTCTGTTAACAATAACAAATTGACAGGTTTTGAATACACAACAATAAATCTGTTTACATAAGCAAACTACCATAAAAATCAATAGTCACTAAAGTTTAGCAATATTAATAAAACCGGTGTGATAATTACAAAAAATCGATTTTTTTTACATATTTCGATGCTTCTATATGTATAGAATAAGAGGTCGAAGTATCCAAGTTAGCCTATGTTTCTTTTTGAAAATACATCTGTCGCCAGGCACAGAGGCTCGGGGGGCCTGAAACTCGTTTTTGGAGGCGTAACGCGAACCGGAGCAGGTATTAAAATTCCAATGCCGTGACGTCATCACATAAGTGAAAGTTAAACATCTAATACTTCAGTGAACTCAAAATAGTCACAAAGGCACACACGTAGTGAGAGATTAGTATTTATGTGTTAGACGTTAGTCATTCTTTAAACACGTTTCTCTCAAAACTGTATTTTTTAAATTTACTGCCGCTGTTACTTGAAAACCATTTAACGTATCGACTTAAATTGTTTTTTGCATGTTAAGGACATGTTTTGTTGTATCATAAACTTTGGATTTTTTGATTGGACCCAAAATGTCAATTTGGCATGCAAAAAACGGACACTTTTTTTGGCGAAAATTGTATATATTCTTTTTAAACGCCCCTATTCTTATAATTTTCAATATTTTTTTTTTAAATCCATGGTTGATGGTACGGAAAATTATATCTATTTTAATGATCATTTTTGTGTTGTTTGAATCCAAGCAATGTGGAGGCGCCAATCATGGCAGCAGTCGAACTACTTTTTTTTCACCTGTCCCGTTACTGGGGCATAAGTCCCGTAAATTTCAATATTTTTGTCAGAAATTTGTATGTATGTGTAAAAAAAAATAAAAAAATTCTAGAAAAATATCCTTATTTTTAAGTAGTTACACTGGTATACCCCCTTAACTGTGATTAAGGCGGCGCAATGGTTTGACTCCACTAGTCACCTCACCCATTTCAAGATTCGACGTATCCTGGTGTGCACCGGTTGATTTGTGTGGTTTTGACTGGTGTTGCAAGCGTTTGGCTAAAAATCTCATTGGACATTATCAATGCTTACTGGTAGCTGGTCGACGATAAAGTCGCTACAGTAAAGTTTACCGTCGACCAGCGACCATTGGTATTGCCAAATGTAGTTTTGGCGAAACATATGTGATTCACCATCCAAAACAACACTAATCAACGGATGCACACCCGGATATTCAACTTAACAGTATTGTCAAAAAATTATAGACATTATTAATACAAATTTGAATTGGACGTTGTTTTTTATTATAAATAAAAGATTTTTTATATGTAACACGTAGGCTGAAAAGTTTTGGGTTTGACACATAAATGTCGCCTTTTTCAAAAAATCCATAATTTTAGGAAGTACCAACCTTTAAACGATACGTGTCAAAATTTCATAACATTTCGACGATTAGTTTAAAAAGCGTGTTACACCTCACAAAATTGTTTTTGATGACCGTAAAGTGAAATTGCGTGAGATAGCTAACACCCTAAAGATAGAAAAAGAACGTGTTTTTCATATTTTACATGAACATTTGGGATGTAATGAAAGACTGATTTTGTCAAATTTCCACTTTATTTAGTTTCACAGAAACTGTATGACGCGTTTCGCTATACTATAGCTTCGTCTGATACAAAATGATATTTTGTAAAATTACACAAGTCTGCAAAAAAAAAAATTGAGAGCTGTTTTGGTTTTTTTGCGTAATTCTTATGGTTTTGGGTGGACTGAATCCGAAAATGACTTTCATTTTGTCATAGAACGTCACGTTTTCTGACAATGTAGGTATCTATATTATCATCTTAAAATAAAAGATAAAAGACTAAAAAAAATATTTTTTAATTTATAATTGCGTAACAAAACTTATTTTTTTATCTAAAATATATTCATTAGTAAGCACTAAACACATTTATTTTTCCCAGTGAGATTCCTTTTGGTACATTTTCGCTTGTAGGAAGCATCTGGAAGGTCTCTCTGAAGCGTCCAACAGTAGTCTGCCATCATTGAGACGCTCCATCTTACCTGGTATCATTTTTCCATCTCCTTAATATCTTGGTGAAATCGTTCACCTTGCTCTTCACTCAGATCTCCTAAATTTTCTGGAAAGTAGACGAGGTGGGAATGAAGAAAATATACTTTTAAACTCATTAGGCAACCTAAAGCTTGAAATGCTTTTAACATTCTTTTGACGATTTGTTTGTAGTTAGGGTCTTTGTTATTGCCTAAAAATTTCTCTATGACCTCTTTAAAGGCAATCCACCCTTCTCTTTGAGGATCCGTCATGGTTGTGATGAATTGTGGATCAGTCATAAGCCGTCTAATATCTGGTCCAACGAAAAAAAACACCTTCCTTCAACTTTGCCTCCGAGAGGCCTGGAAACTTTGATATTAAGTATTTGAAGCCATTTCCATCTCTTGGAAGTGACTTTACAAATTGCTTCATCAATCCCAGCTTTATGTGAAGCGGTGGTAGAAGAACTTTATGAGGAGGCACCAAAGTTTCATTCAGGACGTTCTTTTCGTCAACTTTAAGCTCCCTCGGAGGCCAGCACTTTTTGGTCCAGTGATTTGCTCGGTCTCTACTATCTGATAGACACAAAAAGCAAAGGAATTTGGTAAACCCAGATTGTTGTCCGAGCAACATGCCCAAGATTTTTAAATCACCGCACACTTGCCAACCGTGGTCTTTATATTTCAATTTGCAAAGAACCAATTCCAAGTTCTTGTAGGTTTCCTTGAGATGTACGGAATGACCGACAGGAATGGAAGCATAGAAACCGCCATTGTGAAGCAGAACTGCTTTAAGGCTTCTTTTTGAAGAATCTATGAAAATACGCCACTGTGCTGGGTCGTATGAGATCTTAAATGTATCCATCAAACCTTCAATATTGATACAATAAACCAACTCGTCCTCTTGGGCAAAGTAGGAAGTGAACTGCTTCTCACGATATCTAAACCAGGAGGAAGACACTCCCGGCAAAAGTAAGTTCCTGCTTTTGAGCCTTGATCCAAGCAACTCAGCAGCGTTTTTGGAAAGATTCGAGTCTCTTACCAAATCATTTAGCTCGCCCTGGGAAAATAATTTCGGACTGCTGTCATCTTCAAATTGAAAACTAGCCTTGTCATCGGGTTCAGGTACAGCACCATCTTCGTCAGAACTTGGAATCTCTTCCAAGGTAGCAGGGGCCTTGGGCACTGGTATTTCGGTCCCATGAGGGATGGGACGAATAGCTGATTGCAGATTGGGGTATGAAATGGACTGTTTCTATTTTGAATTATACCCTTTCACATTACACGAACAAAAGTAATAATCATCACTATGGTTCTTTTGCTCGCGCCATACCATAGGAATCGCATATCGGAAAGCTTTTTTCTTGCCCTTAAACCAATTTCGAAGGTCTTCAACACATCGTTTGCAGACTTTATGAGGTGCCCAAAATTTATCCTGATCTCCAAGTTTTAAGCCAAAATACGTGAAGTATACTTTTTTACAAAGTCCGTAATATTAAGTTGTTGCTTTAATGCCATATATTCGCCACAAATATAACAGAAACTGTCAGACGAATTCACACACTTCTGCACAGATGACATTGCACTATATTGAACCAAGATCTATAAAACAATGACGAGTTAACACGTAATTGTACCGCGCCACTTTCTACACTATCGGAGCGCGCACGTTCTGGTTACAACGTTTATGTTTGTTAATTTAGCTCACACAGGGCGTTCTTTATTTAGAAAGTAATGATAGTTATGGCCTGTATACATTTAAAAACAGTAATCAAAATAAAATTGTACCTCTTTATTTATGACTTCAAGTTAGCCCAAAAAAAACCCTTTTTTATAATAAAATTTTGCGTTTTGCAAAATAACCTGACGTTCTGGAATTTTTTGAGTATTTTTTTAGTTTTCAGAACACCTAAATACATAGAAATCAGTTGAAAACATCCAGACAGCATTTTTGTATCAGACGAAGCTATAGTATAGCGCAACGCGTCATACACTTTCTGTGAAACTTAATAAAGTGGAAATTTGACAAAATCAGCCTTTCATTATATTCGTTATGAATTTCCATCAAGTAACAGCCACAACAATTCAAAGTGAACATTTGGGCATGAAAAAGCTCCGTTCGAAATGAGTACCGCGTTTGCTCACAGTGAACCAAAAATAACAACGTGTTGATGTTTCTGAATGCTGTTTGGATCTATTTAAGCGCAATAAAAAGGATTTTTTTCATGCGATATGTGACAATGGATGAAACATAGTTCCACCACTACATACCGGCATCAAATCGGCAGTCAGCTAGGAAGGTTTGGGCCTCTGTATTTTGGGATGCGCATGGAATAATTTTCATCGACCATGCTGAGAAGGGAAAAACCATCAATAGCGAATATTATATAAATTTATTGGTGCATTTGAAGGCAAAATTCGTAAAGGAACGGCCCCAAATGAACAAGAAAAAAGTGCTCTTTCATCAAGACAATGCACCGTGTCACAAGTCAATGGTTACGATGGCAAAATTGCATGAATTGAAGCTCAAATTGCTTTCTCATCCACCGTATTCTCCAGATTTGGCCCCCAGCGACTATTATCTATCCGCAGATCTCAAAAAATGCTCGCAGGAAAGAGTTATCGTTGAAACTGAGGCCTATTTTGGAGGCAAAGACAAATCCTTCTACAAGAAAGGTATAGAAATGTTAGAAAAGCGTTGAGCTGACTATGTTGATGAATAAAATCGAATTTTGCAAAAAAAAATGTGTTTTAAGTAGCTACACCAAGGCGGCGTTGCTTTGATTTCTTAGTGCAATTGTTTTTTGTTTAGTTTGACATTTTTTCATTCAATAAAACGAACTTGTTTAAGAATGGGTCGTCGAACTACAATTTCTGAGAGAAATTTAATTATTACTCATTACAGGAATGGTTACAGCCAAAGAGACATTGCCAAAATGGTAAATAAATGTCCGTCAACTGTTCAGCATGTCATTGAACGTTACCAGAATGAAAATAGAGTCGAGAATAAGTCAAGGTTGGCTCCAAATAAGATCTTCAATGAACGTGAAGAAAGATGGATTTTAAGAGAGGTATCAAATAATCCAAAAAAAAGTGCGCCAAAGTTGTGCGTCGAGGTGGAAAGACAGTTTGGAAAAAGGTGTAACCCCGAAACAGTTCGACGGATCTTGCGAAATAATAATTTACATGGTCGAACTGCTAGAAATAAGCCTTTCATTAGCCAAAGAAATAGACGCGTGAGATTGGAATTTGCCAGAGAGCATATCAATAAAGACTTGAACTTCTGGAATTCAGTAATATTTGCTCATGAGACCAAAATAAACTTATTTGGGTCCGATGGAAAAATATCAGTGTGGAGAAAGCCTAACGAAGAATTAAAATCGAAAAATATGAAAGCTACGGTACAGCACGGTGGAGGTGGAGTGATGTTATGGGGCTGTATGTCATCTGCAGGAGTAGGTAACATGCATTTCGTCTAAGAACCAATATATGTACTTGGATATACTAAGACAGCATCTCGTCGCTAGTGCCCAAAAATTAGATATTGAAAACAATTATCGGTTTTATCACGACAATGATCCAAAGCACACGTCATTTCGAGTCCGCAGTTGGTTGCTTTATAACTGTCCAAATGTTATTAAAATACCAGCCTAGTCACCAGACCTAAATGTAATTGAAAATTTGTGGCTGACATTAAAAAATAAAGTAAATAGTGCCCCAATATCAAATAAAACTGAATTAAAAGTAAAAATTACTGAAGCATGGAACACTATTTCCCCGGAGTATACTAGAAAGTTAGTTGAATCAATGTCCAGAAGATTACAAGCCGTTATTGTTAATGAGGGAGGCTTGCAGGCTTATTTCAAATTCTACAGTTTGTTTTTCTAATAATTTTGGTATATTGAATTTTGCATCATTTAAGCTGTGACGTTAAAATCGCATATAATTTAATTAATTATTTATTGTTAATTAAGTAAGGCATATTTAAGACAAAAAGTAATTCATACTTTTTTAGAAGACTCTTTACTAATTTAATTTCAATAAGTTGTTTTTTCCAAATAAATAAAGAGGCACTGAGACCAGTTAGTCTTTTCTTATACAGTCCCTGGCCAAATTATTAGACGCACTGTATTTTTTTTTAGTAATTTTATGTTTCTTAAGAGTTTTTATGCAATAATGGTATATTTAAACTACAATATTATTGATTTTTATTTAAAAGAATTGTTGTAGACTACATATTTGTATTTATTTTTAACTTATGGCAACACTGTGTTGACAAAGTGATACATGAACGTAAACAAGTACAAATCTGTATCAGTCGCGATCGGAATCGAGTCAGGTACGGACGTGTTTCTGTGGCTTTATGGACTGTGATTGTTTGTTTAACAGTTTTATACTACTCAGTTATTAGTTTATTTTGTATGCAGTGTTTTAAAAAAGTAATTGGACTATTTTCATTATGGGTAGAAAAGGCGATCTTTCACCAAGTAAAAAAGCTGAAGTGAAGGCCCTTGTGATTGCGAAAATATTTACAAACTGAGAAATATCACGAAGATTGGAGGTTTCTGAAGCTAGTGTACGACGCATAAAAAAGAAAATTGAGTCAGGGAAGGAATTAAGCCCGAAAAGAAAGAAAAGATGCGGTAGAAAACCAATTTTCACTCCACGGTCAGAGAGATGTTTGAAGAAAATTTGTGTAGAAAACAGATTTGCTACCACAAAGGTAATAAAATCACAACTCCAGGATGCTAGCGTAAATGCTTCTGAGCGCACTGTTCGAAGAAAATTGAAAGAATTAGATTTTAAGGCCTGTCGCCCCGCCAGGAAGCCCAAGTTAACAGCTGCAATGAAAGCAAAGCGCCTGAAGTGGGCCAAACCATGGCAAGACAAAGATGTGGACTTCTGGAGATCGATAAGATACAGCAATTTAATCAATATCAAGATACATTATTATCATTTTCAGTTAAATAAAGCAAATAAACATGGAAGTTTATATATTTTTCCTATTTTTGACAGGTCTGCTTCAGTGACGAAAGCACATTCGAAATTTTGCAGAATAAAGCTCAGTATGTGCGTCGTCGTCATGGAGAAAAGTTTCATCCTGATTGTGTCGTCCCGACGGTTAAACATCCCACCAAAGTGATGATTTGGTCAGTCATCAGCGGCAAGGGCACTGGACGTCTGTACGTCGTCAAAGGAATAATGAGGCAAGATCAGTACAAAGAAGTATTACAAAATCGGTTGATTCCGCAGCTCAGAGAATGGTTTCCAAATGGGGAACCATTCACTTTCATGCAAGATGGAGCTCCCTGCCACACTGCTCGGTCTGTTAAAGCTTTTTTGGCAGAAAAAAATATCCCTCTGTTGGATTGGCCCTGATATGAACCCCATTGAAAATGTGTGGGAGCTGATGAAAAGAGAAGTGGCTAAAGATGTGATTACCAACAAAACCCAGCTCCTAGAAAAGATTATTCATGTGTGGAATCATCATCCTCAAATGCAGGAGACAGTACAATCTTGCATTGATAGCATGCCGCGCAGAATTAAAGCTTTGATAGCGGCTAAAGGTGGCTCAACTAAATATTGACTTTTACTAACATTAATTTCACTTTTCTTTAAAACTTAATAAACTTATGCTTTTCTAAATTAATGCTGTTTTATTTATGTCAAATAAATAGGTAATTGATTGGATAATATAAAAATAAAAAACAAATCAATTTAAAATAATAAAACGGTATAATATCACTCGGTAATTAATATTTTACATGAAATCTTGCAGTGCGTCTAATAATTTGGCCAGGGACTGTAGCGGCTGCATCATTTAAGCTGTGAGTCACTGTATATTCCACATATTCTCTGTGTTAAAATAGCTGTTAACGTCAAACTAAGCTAATAACATAAAAAATGAAGTAAACTGAAAAAATTATCCTTATTACTCGCGACAAAATCATAACTCATAGCTGTTAAAAGGTACAAAAATCTTATCAAAAAAGAAACTCTCATAAATCTATTTGTGTATATCGTAAACAACACCCCAGAAAACTTTTCAAAAAAGACCATTAGCAACAAAAAACTCTTCTTCACGATTCCATTTATCACGACTCCCGCACATTTTGATACACTCGCGGCTGGGACGGGAACAAATTTATCATGCCAGAGGAATAATAACGCACATATTCCTCCCAGATAAATAGTTCTGTCTATCATTGTTCAAAGTTTGTGTCGTGCCATGGATTATAAATGGCCTCTTTCGCCCTGAGAAATGAACCTTTCGGGAAAACCTTTGCCGGTTTTTCCGGTATCCATTTTTGAGAACAGCAGGGGCGTAGCCTGTTACGGTCGAGACTTTTATGGAGCAACATGCTGGGTTTAGCGAGAGAACAAAAAAACATCGGTTTTTCTGGAAATATTACTATACGTGGGATAAAAAGTCCCGACATTTCTGAAGGAAAAACAAAATTGATTTTATTCTTCAACAAAGTTTCCTTCAAGAGTGATACATTTAACACGTAGGCTGAAAGTTTTTGTATATATATAACAAGGATTTTCTATAGCTGACGCTGTCTTCCTTCTCTCAACCTTTGATTCCATCCGTTTCTATCTTCCCAGTCTCCATCTGTTAGACCCCTGTCCTCCATAGCCTCGTTCAAGTCGTCTCTCCACGATCGTTATTTTCTTTATCCACCTATTATCTTCGCTTCGTCTTATGTGTCCATACCATTTTAATCGTTTTTCTTCAATGGTGTTTATTGCGTTCTCTTTGATGTTCATTCTGCTTCTTATTTCTTCATTTGCTATTCTCTCCTTACGTGTCACTCTACAACATCTTCTCTAATACTCCATCTCTACCGCGTTAATTTTAGATTTGTTTCTTTTGTTGATCGTCCATGTTTCTGACCCGTATGTCATTATGCTTTGTATTATTGATTTGTATATGCGTGTTTTGTTTCTCTTTGTAATGTGCTTGTCCCACAGGATCGAATTTAATTGTCTTATGCATGTTCGCGTTTGTCCTAATCTAGCTTTAATCTCTTCTTCTGATGTTGCGTTTTTTGAAATGATGGTTCCTAGATATTTAAATCTATCGGTTCCTTTGATTATTGTTTCGCTATCTACTTCTAGATTCTCCACGTTTCCCTCCTTTGTTGTTAGATATTCCGTTTTATCAAAGTTTATTGCTAATCCTGCTTTAGTGTATTCTTCTTTCAGTTTTCTTACCATATAACTGAGGTCTTCCTCATGTTGCGCTATGATTACTTGGTCGTCTGCGAAACTTAGAGTATATAAATAATCTTCTCGTATTGAGACTCCTATTCCACTACGTTTTTGCTTCCATTTTTTTAATGTTTGTTCGAGGTATATTTTGAATAGTGTTGGGGATGTAGAGCATCCTTGTAATAGGCCTTTTGATGTTTGGAGTCTCTTCCCTATTTTATGTCCTATTTTTATGTTCACTGTGTTGTTTTCGTAGAGAGCTTTTACTGCGTATATTAGTTCTTTGTCAATGCCTATTTCTTTCATTGCGTTCCATAATCTTTGTCTTGGTACTGAGTCATAGGCTTTTCTTATGTCTATGAAGGCTAGATGAACTTCTCTATTCTTTGCAAGTTTTTTTTTCTATTGTTTGTTTTATAGTGTATATGTGGTCTATACATGATTTTCTGGCCGTAAAGCCTGCTTGGTCTTCTCCAATTTTTCCTTTTATATTTTCCTCCATGATATTTTTAATAATTTTTCCATACAAACGTCCCATACTCGATATTATGCTTAGGCCTCTATAGTTTGTGCATTTTCTGCGGTCTCCCTTTTTAAATATAGATACTATATAAGCTTTTGACCATTCCTCTGGTATTTTTTCTCCATTTATCGCTCTGTGAAACATGTTTCTTAGCATTCGATGTAATTTATTAGAACCGTACTTAATCATTTCATTTACCACACCCCCAGGCCCTGCAAATTTATTATTTTTGAGTGTTTTTATTGTCTTCTTTACTTCTTCATAGGTTAGTTCTATCTCTTTTATTTCCTTATTCTGTTCTTCTTCAGGGTTCTCTTTTTGGAATTCTTGTCTATCTTCTGTTAGCAGCTTCTTATAATATTCTTCCCACTCGCTTTCTGGGATGTACTCTATATACGTCTTCTCTCTATTGTTAGTCCTTAATGCTTTAATTATTCTCCATGACTCTGTACTTCTAGTTCCTCCTTTATACTGTTCTACATATTCGCACGATTTTTCCCATCTATCGTTCTTTTCTTTGTTTATCATCCTCCTCGTTTCTGCATATTTGTCTTTATATTTCTGTAGATCTTCTTCTGATTTTGTATTCAGCCATTTTTCGTATAGTCTTTTTTTCTCCTTTATAGATTCTTTGGTTTTTTTTCGCAGATTTTAATTTTATGTTTCTCATTCTCGTTGTCTTCTTTACCTAATGCTTCTAGGGACGCCTGTTTGATGCATTCTTTTATGTGGTCATACATCTGTTGGAGGTTGTCGTAGTTAAATTCATTTAATTTTTGATCTAATCGTCGTCTATATAAGTCTCTTATCGTTTCGTCTTGCAGTAAGTGTATTTTGTATTTTATTTCTTTGTCTGCTTTTTCTGTTATCTCATTAGTATTTCTGTTTTCTTTATCTATTTTTTCTTTTTGCTTTATTATCTTTTATATTTGCTATTAATAGTCTATGGTCTGTTCCACATTCTGCCCCTCTCTTTACTCTTACGTCTTTTATTTTGATAGTGGTATCGTTTCTAATTATAATGTAGTCTATTACTGATTTTAAGTTTCGTGTTTCTTGCATCCAAGTATATTTGTGGATGTCCTTGTGTTTGTAGAATCCGTTTGTTATTTTGAGGCCGTTTAGTTCACACAGCTCTATTAGTCTCTCTCCGTTGTCGTTAGTAATGTCTTCTCCGAATGGTCCTACGGTATTGTCCTTTGTTTTTCTTCCTGTTCTCCCATTCGGATCTCCCATTATTATTAATTCTTGGTTTTTCTTTACTTTTTGTGTTTCTATTTCTGGTGTTTCCATAAAATTATCTTTTTCTCTTATAGTGCTGTCTTCTGTTGGGCCGTATACACCTAATATTACCATGTCTTTTCCTAGCATTGTTATATTTAGTTTTATGATGCTTTCATTGATGGGTTCCCAAGATGTTATTTTCTTTTTCCACTTCTTTTTTACTAATATTCCAACTCCGACCTTTGCTCTTTCTTCCTTCTTTACTCCACTCCAACAATGCATCACTTCATCTATTTCTTCTATTCCACTTCCCTTTTTCTTCGACTCGCTTATTACTAAAATGTCTATGTTCATCTTCTTAAACACTTGTATGACTTCGATGTTCTTTGTCCTCCATCTCTGTATATTCCAGGTGCCGAGAGCAGCTATTCTGTTTCGGGATTTCTTCGTTTGGCTGAGTTTAAAGCTTGGGTTAACTATTCGCTTTGAACTAGAATTGCCCCGCCTCCCCGTATCCGATGGGGCTCCCTTCTTCGAAGGTGTTGATTGCCACCCGGGGATTTTTGCTTATCTTGTGATTTTTCATCCTACTTTTCAAAAACAACTAGCATTTACCAGTTTAGGTTTTACGTGTGTTAATGTGCTAACTCCTAACGCTACAACCCTCCTCCTTTATCCGGGCTTGGGACCGGCAACAGTGTTGATGAACTACTCAATCCATCCATCAACACTGCAGGCGGAGTTTTTGTCTAGCTACTTAAAACACATTTTTTTTTTTGCAAAATTCGACTTTATTCGTCAATATAGTCTTCTTCAAGAGCTGTTCAATGATTTTCTAATATTTCTATAGAAGGATTTGACTTTGCTTTCAAAATAGGCCTTAGTTTAGGCGATAACTTCTTCGTTGGAACCACATCTCTTTCCCGCGAGCATTTTTTTGAGGTTTACGAATAGATAATATAGGTTAGGAAGCAATTCGAATTTCAGTTCATGCAATTTTGCCATGGTAACCATGGACTTGTGACACGGTACATTGTCTTAATAAAAGGGTACCTTTTTCTTATTCATTTGGAACCGTTTCTTTGCGATTTCTGCCTTGAAACGCACCAATAACTTTATATAATATTCGCTATTTATGGTTTTTCCTTCTCAGCATTGTCTATGAAAATTATTTCATCCAAAATACAGAGGCCAAAACCTTCCCAGCCGACTGTTGTGTCTGTGGTCGCTTCGGGCGGCTTTCACCAGCTGCTGTCCACTCAGCTAACTGCCGATTTGATTCCTGTGTGTAGTGGTGGATCCATCTTTCATACATTGTCACATATCGCATGAAAAAATCCTTTTTATTACGCTTAAACAGGTCCAAACAGCGTTCAGAATCATCAACACGTTGTTGTTTTTGGTCCACTGTGAGCAAACGCGGTACCCATTTTGAACAGAGCTTCCTCATGCCCAATGTTCATGCAAAATATGACCGACACGTTCTTTTGATATCTTTAGGGTGTCAGCTATCTCATGCAATTTCACTTTACGGTCATTCAAAACAATTTCGTGGATTTTTTTGGTGTTTTCCGGTGTATCCACCTTATTTGGGCGTCTAGATCGTTCAGCATCATTTCTATTTGTACAACCGCGTTTAAATTCAGCATACCACTAAATAATGAGTGATTTTCCAGAGGCAGGATAGGATGGTTCTACAAATACGCTACAATATGTGGATGGACAAGAAATTAACAGAGGAAGAGCTGAAAGATCTCGACTTGACGAAAATGGCCAAAGAAGCTGATTGTTTTTTTTCCCACGATAAAGAAAGCTCTTTTGATTATGCTGGCATAGCCATGCACGACTTGTACCATTGAGCGGTCTTTCAGCACCCTCAGAAGAATAAAGGCGTGGCTGAGAAGCACGATGGGGGAGATCGCTTGACGAAGCTCGCTATGAAGAACTTCCATAGAACATTCATCTCCTAAAAATTATGAAGACTTTTTGAAGGACGTGTTGGTTAAATTTACGGCTAATCTAAGGAAATTAATGCTGTATTAATGAACTAATAGGAAGTCCCCGTAATACTCATCAAACCATTACTTTGCTTGTACGGTATTTTTTCCCATCAAAAAACAGTGTTTAATCAATACACGAAATTCGATTTTTTCCATTGTCTTGAAAACATCAAACGTAGCATAACTAAAACCACTGTAACTTTTAAACTAATCGTCGAAATGTCATCAAATTATGTTGCATATGGTTTGAAGGTTGATACTTCCTAAAAATCATATGGATTTTTTGAAAAGGGCAACTTTTCAGCCTACATGTTATTTCAGGGATCGTTCATCATTTGGATACCTAAAATACGCCTCACTTTTCCATCCACTTGCTTCGTTAGAGCCAAATCTCTTTCTCTGGAGGTACCTTTTCAAATTTGTAAAGAGGTAATAATCGCTGGGGGCTAGATTTGGTGAATTTGGAGGATGAAGAACAAATTCATAGGCCAATTTAAGCATCGATTTTATGGAGTTGTGATCTGGTGCATTATTTTGGCAGAACACTTTTTTCTTCATTAAATGCGTCCTTTTTTTCTTGATTTCACCCTTCAAAAGGTCCAATAAACTAACATAATAGTGCGCATCCCAAAATATGTTGATTTTCATACAACAACCGCAATTTGTGAATCGAGCAACAAACAATAGAAAATGTATATATATATATATATATATATATATATATATATATATATATATATATATATATATATATATATATATATATATATATATATATATCTAGGACAGCAAATTGAAATTGGCAAGAATAATTTAAAAGCAGATTGAAAACGAAGGATGAATTTGCCGGTTCCTCGTGAACCATGGGGCTCCCGTGATCATCCTCAGGATCTTGTTCTGCACTGTCTGGAGTTGGGCTCTCCTTATCTTGCAAAGCTGGCACCATATGTGGTAGGCGTAAGTGAGGCTTCCCTTTACGACGGTGTTGTAGCTTGGTTCTTGGCAACAATTTACTGGAGCGATTTATAATGGGATATAATTTGCCCAGCCGTTGCTTCGCTTTCCTGGTGATAGTGTGGTGACGAGTTGTTTATCATACTGGATGCCAAGGTACTTGATGGAGTTTGCCCATTGGATGCGGGAGCCTTGAAGTTGGAGATGTCCATGAGGGGTATCTTTTTATAATTTTTACTTGAAAAATTTTATATCTACGTACCCTTACATAAAATTACTCAAAAAAAAACACGCCAAAAAACACTTAACTAATTGAGCATTTTTTCGTAGCTCAACTTCAGTGTTTTTCCTTACGAAAAACACTCAACTTTAGTGTTATATTATGAAAAAATAACCGGTCAAGTGCAAGTTAAACTTGCACAATTAGTGTTCCGTACGTTGATTGCTTTTAAAATAAAAAATTTTGTTACAGAGGTATAAAATGATCAGTGACTTCACAAAACACACCCCAAATGAGTCTTCAACAAAGTTTGTTTCCAATCTTTACCGAAAACTGATGACCTTGTTTTTTTTTTTATATACCAGATAAATTATTAAAGGTAATGCACTCGTGATAATTTTTCGTTCATTCTACACCTCGTGGAGAATATTCCAGAATTTTTTAAAAATTTTGGATCAGTACTTTCGAGATAAGGTGGGGGACAGCGATTTTTCGCGATTTTTTAAAAATAATACATAGAAAAGTGTGCGCAAGTATGACGTTATATATATATATATATATATATATATATATATATATATATATATATATATATATATATATTTTTTACTCGTGTTTTCACAAACTTTCATTTGACACCACACTTGATGATCTAGTAAAAAAAATTTTTTTCACTTTCGATTTCACCCCCCAAAACTAACCTCTCAAGTCAAAATTTAGCTTTCAAAACTACACGGCTCTGATGAGGCCACCAATTCCTATATTATTACCAAATTTCAACTTTCTATGACAAATTGTTTCGGATTCATCTTATAAGTGTTCCGTATGGAACACTAAAAAATAATAAAGATTTTTTTAATAGAATAACTAAATAGGAAAGCAATATGTTTTTTTTTGGCAGCTGAAAGCATTCAAAAAAATAAATTTTTCACTGCGATTAGCTGCATAAAAACGCGCGCGTGCGCTAAGAGCTCAAGCGCGCTATTTTATTTATCCACATCATTGCTGCAAAAATTAACATACTGACCTGAATTTTTGATATGATACTCGCAAATGTATGAAAAATAAGACGACATTAGTCATTTCTGCCAATTATTTAATTAATATTCAAATTTTTCAACGTAAAGTTTATTCATTGTTAATAACAAATTAAACAAACAATTTTATCAAATGACTATATGCGTAAGAAGCGTACAAGTCTAAAGAGTGTTTCTAGGCAAAAATCAACTTGATTCGTTAATTATTAAGAGAAAAACGTTGTAAATTGATTTTGTCAATCGATCGACGCGTTCACAGCATTATCCTCTCTCCTACCTACTAGGGAAACAGAACTCATGTGTACAGGCAGTTCTGCAATCCGGTGTCCCATTTTATACCTCCGTAACAAAATTTTTTATTTTAAAAGCAATTACGGTACGGAACCCTAATTGCGCAAGTCCAACTTGCACTTAGCCGTTTTTTTTTTTCTTTTTGAGATTTGATCGTTGTTTCTATGCTATATATTTCTATCAATATAACCTAGTATAACAAAATTGATGAAAAAATTTTCCTCGCCAATATGTATATTTATTTTAAGAAAAAAAATTAAAATAAACTGTTTGTCAGCAAAGAAAAATGATTCCAAATCCAGTTTTATCCCGTCGCTCTGTAAAAGCAATATAAAATTGAAAAATAGATTGCGCCAAAAAAGAAACGAAAAATAAAGAATACTATCTATCCACGTCGCATGCAGGCTCACATCACATACACATAGAAGTAACGTCGTTCTCACATAAAATTCGCTTATAACAGCAACTCTTCTGCTCGCCTACGTATGTAGATTCCTTTTGATCCCGGTCCCTGTTATATCTGAGATCCTTCGGGAAGCACATATATATGTCTATATATATGCGGCTTCATCCCTTTTACCATTCGAAAAGAGGGCTTTTTTTACGAGAATTCCCTCATGTGGAGCTCTCTCGAGTCGTTCGGTGGAAAATCCAATACAAAATACAAGGTGGTGTATTTTTTCCTTTTATGGTAGAGAAGATTTGTTTATCGTACAAATTGTTCCTCGGAATAAAAGTAGTTTTATTTGGTTTTTATACAAGAATGTTTTTAAATCAATTTTTTAGGTGAAGCAAAGATAAACTTTCTTAGGATGAATAACAAAACAGGCCCATCTATAATTATTCGGAAGTTATAGTCCAACTACCTGCTTTCCAGCAGAAGTATGGCCGTAATTTAGATTTAGGATAGTTGATATAATTTAGTCCGTACTTTTGCTCTGTTATCTCCAGCCGTTCCATTATTTCAACAAGTTCATGCTGATTTCATATAATAAGGGCTGCATCATCAGCGAAACTCATCTTGATGACCTTTAACCCTAGTCGATATCTTCTTGTACAGCCTCTCAATCCATATGTATTTCTTGACCTATACGAATGTTTTTTGATAGAAATTTGCTTATTTAGAATGTTGTTATGCCGTTTTCTTATAATACTTTAGTAAATTTGGCAAAATATTCTCGAGTATCTAGCTAGCTAACAAAAGCAACTTAAAAGTCGATAAACAAAGGATAATAGATGTGTAATATTCTGATCCTTATGAAACACTAGCCGTGCCCGGGGCTCCGCTCGCGTGGACTTGATTCACTGTTATCATCACTGCTTATTCCCTGTGTTACCTAACGTAATAAAATATATCCTATAACTTGACCAGAGAACCCATGAATGAATTAAAAAAAAAAACGTAATTCAGATAAGTGGTTCTCGAGTGAACGGACAGATAGACAGACAGGGAATCGTTGCATTTTATATATACTCGTATATTATATTTTTTGTTACATGATATTGTTCTATATTTAACGGTTTAGGCACCGTATTGCAAGAGAGTGCGCTAGCGGCAAACATTTTTCCGACTTGTTTCACTATTATCGTCACTGTTTATTTCTTTTATTACCTAACGTAATAGAATATATCCTATATCCTGGCCAGAGAACATATGTATGTTTAAAAAAAAGAGAGACATTGCATTTTATATATATTATAAATTCATTTCATCATTGGCTAGTAAAAATTTTATTTTAAAACTTTTATAGAAGGTACAAGTACCAGAAAAAAGAAAATTTTAATAATTAAACATAATAACTTATCAAATCATAAGCTACTTGCCATAAACGTAGTCTTTAAATTTGGCATGAGTATAAATTTTAGAGTATTATTTAAAACCAAATTATGCAACGGATCCTACGACATGATTCATTTATGAAAAATTGGGACAAAGCGCTCAGTCCAAGAAGTTTAAAATCTTATGATCAAAACTTTTACTTACGTAATATCTTTTAAGAAAACGCCATTATAAAAGGTAGAATTATCAACATTTTTTTTTTTTTTCTAAGTAAGTAAGAAATAAAATGAATAAAGGGGATCCTTATCAGTGCCTTGGGATAGTAAAATAAATAGGGGGCACAAAATTAACCAAACTCTGCCTCAAAGCTATTCTTTTAGTCGCCAAATGGCCTTTCCGTGGATGATATTACCCTAAGGAAGGCAATAATCACCTCAAATGGTGCTGAGGTTAATCGGTTACTAATATCTTTATCATCTTCACCAAGGCTTGAAATGGAGTGAAACATGACATGTCCCAGTGTGGCGTTTGAAAAACAGCACGCCCGGCTTGTCCATTACTTATAGAAACCATTACATGTTTTTCTACGTAGGGAATAATGTTCTATTTACTATTCTGTAAACAAAACTACCTCGATACACATCCTGCATAGTCCCGAACTTTCATATTTCACCCCAAATATCATTACTCAAAAGATCGACATGGGGGTGGCAGACAATCAAACAGGGGTGAGCGGATTCGATTGCTTTTGACAGTGACAAGCCGATGCATGGCGTCCGAATTTGGCCAATCAGGCGTCGTTCAGTTTGACATCGACCGGCATCGTGACGGCGATGTCGTCTTTGTACTTGAATGACCCTTTTCAAGTTTTGTTTGAAGTGTACGTTTTAGGAAGATGATTTTTATTTTTTCCTGGATTAACTTTTGTTCTGTTTAGGATGACATGGGATTATTTGGTCGGATGTTAGAGGAAGTAGTATGTTTGGTTTGTCGGTTTTTTTGTTCTTTATTGTCTCTTTTGTTTTGCCGCATTTATTTAAATATAACGCAGTAGACTAACTACGAATATTTAAGCTTAAAATTTGGCCATTATCGCATCTAAAAATCTAGAAAAATTCTCTTGATACTATGGAACTATACAATAGTTAACGACCTCTGAAGCAATGTCACTTTAAAACTGTAGGTTTTTTTATCCATTTTAAGTATTATATGTTGGGGAAACTATGTTTTTTGTGACCTAGGAACACTGAAACGTGAAGCATTGATCTTTTTCACGAATACGATAGTTTCCTGGGTCAATGGAAGTAAAAATTAAATTAATAATCTTCACATGATTCTCAAGGTTTAAAATATTTCACCCTAATCATATAAACATCAGAATCAATACCTTTTCTTTCATATAACAGAAATAATATAAAATTGTACACGTGGTTATATCCCTGGAAATATGGGCATTTTCCACGAAAGGGAAACGGTTTTTTCTTTGAAGGGGGTGCGGAGTGTTTTCCAAAGAAGGGTGTGAGTATGTGTAGGCCATCCGTCTTTTGCCAAACGCTATCTTACCGATGCAGGCGAAAGAAGTGACGGTTGATGTGCGCTCAATGTTAGTACGAAGTGGGTGTAGAAGTTGTTTTTCTGTCAATTTTTTTTGTCATCGATATTGTATTGGTAAGAAGAATATTTATTTTCTGTTTTTTTTTTATCAATAATTGAATTATGCTTTTTTTTTCATATAGAAGTTTGTTATTTTTATATTTCTTGCTAATAATTTCTAATGTTGATAAAAGGACATTGACATTTTTAATCTCTGTAATGTCTGTATACTTAAAGGTTTTCCAAAATATTGTTGAAAAAAAAATTTAGGGTTTTTATCCAAGTTTGTTTATATATATACATACATATATATATATATATATATATATATATATATATATATATATATATATATATATAGAGATATATATATATATATATATATATATATATATATATATATATATATATATAACATATATATATATATATATATATATATATATATATATATATATATATATATATATATATATATATATATATATATATACATATATATATATATATATATATATATATATATATATATATATATATATATATATATATATATATATATATATAATACTTAAGAATTTTCTTGAACCATCAATTTATATTTGTTTTCAATTCTTGGGCTTTGGGTTCGTTCTATGAATATTTGGTATTTAAATTAAACTTAAATTGACGTTTCGCCCTTTGGTTTAGAGCATTTTCATTTTTTTTTTCTTTAATTCTACAAATTATACAAAATATAAAATATAAAACTATAAAAATAATTTACATTTAGGTACACTAGTACAATACAAATTATTTAACACACACAATCATAAACTATTTACATAAATTCTTAGTTCTATCTTTAAAAATTAATATATTAACAAAAAGACTACCTGCTTAATATTCAAAAAAACAAACAAAAAAAAAAAAAATTGCGGATCAATAATACAAAATAAAATCTACATTCGATAAGAATGCCACTACGACTAGTCAGTAGTAAATAAAATATGTGAGATTCAAGGTAGGTCCCATGTGATTTTAATTTTTAAAGATAGAACTAAGAATTTATGTAAATAGTTTATGATTGTGTGTGTTAAATAATTTGTATTGTACTAGTGTACCTAAATGTAAATTATTTTTATAGTTTTATATTTTATATTTTGTATAATTTGTAGAATTAAAGAAAAAAAATGAAAATGCTCTAAACCAAAGGGCGAAACGTCAATTTAAGTTTAATTTAAATACCAAATATTCATAGAACGAACCCAAAGCCCAAGAATTAAAAACAAATATATATATATATATATATATATATATATATATATATATATATATATATATATATATATATATATGTGGATCCTTCTTCGTTAACCGGACCCCTCTTAGTCCATACATTGACGCAATTTATGAGGACACAATCTGGTCCAGATTAAGGCTTATGATATGTAGTTTTGAATTTTGAGTAGCATATTAAGAAATTGTGCTGATTTAGGCTCAATACCGACCTAAATCTGGAAATGGATTTCAAAAAATTTCAGAAAAACTAAAGCAAAAATGTAATTTCCTAATATAACCAAAAGTTTTTTCTGATAATCTTATTCTACTCCAAAAAACCTATAATTTTTGTCTTAAAAGTTTCTTTTATGGTCTCAATTTTTGAAGATATTTATCACAACGTCTTTGCCATATGTTGGATATTTAATAATTTTTTACTCGAAAACTGAAACTTTTAGAGAAATTATGTGTATATAATAAGGATTTTCTACAGCTGACGCTGTCTTCCTTCTCTCAGCCTTTGATTCCATCTGTTTCTATCTTCCCAGTCTCCATCTGTTAGACCCCTGTCCTCCATAGCCTCGTCCACATCCTCCACGATCGTCTGGGTCTTCCTCTTTTTCTTCTCCCTATAGGGCTCCACTCCGTTATTTTCTTTATCCACCTATTATCTTCGCTTCGTCTTATGTGTCCATACCATTTTAATCGTTTTTCTTCAATGGTGTTTATTGCGTTCTCTTTGATGTTCATTCTGCTTCTTATTTCTTCATTTGTTATTCTCTCCATACGTGTCACTCTACAACATCTTCTCGAATACTCCATCTCTACCGCGTTAATTTTAGATTTATTTCTTTTGTTGATCGTCCATGCTTCTGACCCGTATGTCATTATGCTTTGTATTATTGATTTGTATATGCGTGTTTTGTTTCTCTTTGTAATGTGCTTGTCCTACAGGATCCAATTTAATTGCCTTATGCATGTTCGCGATTGTCCTAATCTAGCTTTAATCTCTTCTTCTGATGTTGCGCTTTTTGAAATGATGGTTCCTAGATATTTAAATCTATCGGTTCCTTTGATTGTTGTTTCGTTATCTACTTCTAGATTCTCCACGTTTCCCTCCTTTGTTGATAGATATTCCGTTTTATCAAAGTTTATTGCTAATCCTGCTTTACTGTATTCTTCTTTCAGTTTTCTTACCATATAACTGAGGTCTTCCTCATCTTGCGCTATGATTACTTGGTCATCTATGAAACTTAGAGTATATAAGTAATCTTCTCGTATTGAGACTCCCATTCCACTACATTTTTGCTTTCATTTTTTTAATGTTTGTTCGAGGCATATTTTGAATAGTGTTGGAGATGTAGAGCATCCTTGTAATAGGCCTTTTGATGTTTAGAGTCTCTTCCCTATTTTATGGCCTATTTTTATGTTCACTGTGTGTTGTTTTCGTAGAGAGCTTTTACTGCGTATATTAGTTCTTTGTCAATGCCTATTTCTTTCATTGCGTTCCATAATCTTTGTCTTGGTACTGAGTCATAGGCCTTTCTTATGTCTGTGAAGGCTAGATGAACTTCTCTATTCTTTGCCAGTTTTTTTCCATTGTTTGTTTTATAGTGTATATGTGGTCTATACATGATTTTCCGGCCGTAAAGCCTGCTTGGTCTTCTCCAATTTTTTCCTTTTATATTTTCCTCCATGATATTTTTAATAATTTTTCCATACAAACGTCCCATACTCGATATTATGCTTAGGCCTCTATAGTTTGTGCATTTTCTGCGGTCTCCCTTTTTAAATATAGATACTATATAAGCTTTTGACCATTCCTCTGGTATTTTTTCTTCATTTAAGAAATTATGTAAGAGATAAAAAATACTTGTTTTCATTCGTAGAATCACCATGAATATTTTCAGAATTTTTATAGCACTGTTTAATAATTCGTTATTATCTTAACGATTTTTTTCGTTTTAAAACAATTTACCGTGCATATAGGTCAAAATAACGAATTGTTAAAAGGTACTTTAAAAATTCTGAAAAAAATTCATGTATTTTTTATTTCTTACATAATTTCTCTAAAAGTTTTAGATTTCGAGAAAGAAATTATTGAATATCTAAAATACGCTGTGATAAATATTTCCGAAAATTGAAACTGTAAAAAAAAACTTTATACAAACGTCATAGGTTTTTTGGAGTAGAATAAGATTATCAGAGAACACTTTTAGGAAATGACATTTTCACTTTAAATATATAATAAAAGACTATTTTTAGGTTTGGTTTATTTAAATTGCGCATTTTTATAAAAATGGACATAATTAATTTATTAAGAACGTGCCTAAGACAAAATTATTTTTCATTTAACAATACATTCTACAATAGTAAGGAAGGGTTAATTATGGGGAGTCCATTAGGTCCATTACTTGCCAAAATTTTCATGGACAGTATTAAAACAATGATATTTAACAACCATAATAACAATAGTAATAATTGTCTATACTGGTATCGATACGTAGACGATATAATTGTATGCTTTACAGGTACGGACAGACAATTAACTCACTTTTTACAGTATATTAATTCTTTACATAGAAATATCAGTTTTACAATGGAAGAAGAAGTCGAAGGGAAAATCAACTTCCTAGACTTAACAATCAGTAAAACCATGAAAAAACATGAATTTGCAATATATCACAAACCTTGTCACACAGATACCGCAATTCACAATAGTTCTCACCACCCTAACCATCATAAACTCGCAGCTTATCATAGTTTTATACATAGACTAACTAATATCCCCTTATCAGAGGAAAATTTTACTAAAGAATTAAACTACATAAAAACAAGTAGCCATTAACAACGGTTATTCCGTTACTTTAATCAATAACAATTAGAAACAAGGCAATCTCAGAAATATACCCACGTTTTAAGGACAGAAACACCACAAAAAATAAAGCAATTTCCTCCTCTTCGAGGCTTTCAATGCTTCTCCCACTAACTCAAATACAGCAGTTTCCGAGCAAACCGTGTTTAAAAATACTAAACAAACCAGCCAATATAAAGTATTATTGAAGTCTGTCATAAGACATTTTTTTAAATTTTTGAATGTTTAGTTGTAGTGATTCACGGAAGAATGAGTAGAATTGTCAATCTGGAATACATCAGTGACATAGACAGATTCAAGAAGTGAAAAGCATATTGATACAAAGAGCGTTTCTTTAAGGAAAAAAAGGGAAGGGATAGTTTAGATACAGCCATATTATGATTTTATCCTCTCTGGGGTGTCACCAGGAGTATTGTCCTGTTGGAAATTTCTTTATGAAGAGTTTGGTTTTTTGTCTCGATCCGACTTACATAACAGGAGTTATTCACATTTTAAGCACAAGTTTTTCGAGGTCCAAAACTCAGGTGTTACCCCAGAGAGGACAAAATCATAATATTGCTGTATCTAGACTGTGCAATTTCAAATGCTTTTCTTACTGCACTAAAAGCAAAGCTGCTTATCGAAGAGAGCGCCAATCGTAGCAGGAAGCCTCTTGAAAACAAAGTCTCTCTAATAGTGAACCTCTAAATGCTTAGACAATTCCTAACATTATAAACTCAAATCAATGACCATAGGGAGGAGATTTCCCACAAAGAGAACATTTTCAACGATACATTAAGATTTTTGACGAAAAACAACCCTTTCATATAATAAGAGTTTCATATAATAAGTTCTTCCAATAAAAAAAACCTTGTTTCTAACAAGACGCGAATAATTTTTGCAAGCATGGATTGATTTAATGAAGGCAAAAGTAAAAAATGTTATTTGAAAAATTTCACGGAATTATAAAAAACCTGTAGGAATTGAAGGAATCCAAACAGAATATAAAATAAGGTCACATAGTGGATGATGCATCGACAGAGTTATGGGCACGGCAAAAACCAGGCGCCTCCACGGAGAAACGAAGACGACGAAATTGAATTTAAATTCATGAAAAGTGGAAGTCGCTTTGACTGGCGCTAGTCTACTGGGATGTTCCTAAAAATTTGTTACTTTTTAATATCTTCGACGTTCGATTTTATCGCAACTTAATATTTCTCGTACTGTTTACGAAATATACAATCCTTTTACTTTCTCTCTATACTCTATTTATTCGAAACTGATAGTAATAATAATGCCAGTGGAGGGACTGGCGGTCCAATAACAGAGGCGCGCTGTCTATTCCCAGGTATTTTTCAGGTAACAATGCTCTTTTGTAACGAAGTTTTGTTGCCGAACAAATCATTTTATTTATATGTCTTCCTGTTGTCGCAATTATAAAAACATATTTAGAACAGCATGCCCAAGTGTCAAGCCAGTTAGTGATAAGTCAGTTAGTGTGTTAACCAAATGTCCTCTCCAGCGAAAACTCAAAAGTTCGGGTAGCTAACCCATAGTGAAAAGCGTATAGTTAGAAATGTATTTTACTACCTTAAAAACGATCAAAATTGTGATTTTTTTTATGGGTCTAGCACAGGTGCTGCAAGGAAGTCCCTAAATGGCTTCAGGAGTGATATGTGTGCGGAAAAAGCGATTCACGTTGTTTTTGAATCGCTTAACTGTGGACGATTCTGTGACAAAACGTTTCTTAATGATCGGAGTTGGTAAAGCCACAGTTTACAGAATTTTAAGAGAAGAAAAGAAAGGGGTTATAGACTCTTCAAAAAAGAAACCCGGCAGAAAAGACCTTAGCTGATAGATAACATAAAACAAGCAGTAAGGCGTATTGTTCATGATGTTTTTTTGTGGAAAAAAAAATCCTAACTTTAGATATGATCCTGAAGGCCGCGACAAGCGACCCAAAAATACCGAAAATGAGTAGAGTAAAACTATGGAGTGTTTTAAAAGGTATGAATTTCTATTGGAAAAAGTGTAAAAAAAATCTTTATTTATAGAAAGTGGAGGAATTGTACACTGGAGAAGAGATTATTTAAGGAAAGTTAAAAAAAGCTCGCTCCCAAGGAAAAAGGATATATTACTTAGATGAGACGTGGATAAATAAAGGGTACACAGTCCAGATATCTTGGCAAGATGGGAATATCAAAAAATGCTCGCCCAGCATTCGATGAAGGTCTGTCTACTGGTCTTAAACCGCCATCTGGTAAGGGATGCGTTGAGCCTGTATTGAGGGTGGAAGATAAAATGTAGACTGTGGACATGACAGTAGATGCCATTGTTGAACCTTTAATTATACAAGTAAATTCAAATGAGTCGGATAATGATAGTTCTTCTAGGATGTTGAAGATAGTAGATTGGTAATACATTTTTCATTGTTGTTTGACTTCTTCACTTGTCTATTTTTTGATTAACGATGTTAATTATAAAATATTATTTTTTCTAATATATGTTTAAACATTATAAAATTGTTTGATTCATACTATTCGCAAATAATACGTATACGCCCAGGCGCACCACCACAGGCCAGAACTATTTTAGACTATTTAGCCCCAAACAACAACAAAAGGGTCGTTTCCCTTTTGTATTCAAACATAAGAGATTGCGAATATTAGACCTATGTCAGATGGTATTCTAATAAATTGCTGAACTGTTGCATTACAGGTAAGATGTAGGTAAAATTTTGGGGCCCTTACTACTACTTGATGCTAATTTGTATAATTCTAGATGATTTATTGATATCACTTTCAAATAAATATATTATAGGGCAGTGAATTCGTAAAAAAAATTATTCTCGAAAATTTTGCATTTCTTTACGTTTCCGCATTCCCAGATCACGAAAATCATAGCTTTCTATTACCCTTGGTTTGTCGATTGCCGCTATAACTTCCGAAAGAAAAAGTATATTATTTATTCTAGTTCTTGATTAAGGGAACAAACAAATTTTAGTAATAATTATTTATAGTCAAAACACGTAAGGGACACGGAAAAGTTAGAACGAAAGTTTTGAAGATATCTGTATTCTTGAGGTCGTTCGAGAAGACAGACCGCCAAAAAAGTGAAATTAACTTTTTGATGCCATAAGGAACAACGGTTCGAGGATGGAGATTTCGATTTATAGGGATGGTTTTTCATATACTCACATTTAGGTTACGCAATTTTTTTTCTCGTCTATTTCAGCACTTCAGTGAAGAAGTACTGGTACACCCAGCATATTGATAGGAGCCACTTCTTTACGTCCTGAACGTTCTGACGACAAGATTTTTTCTAGTTGAAGTTGATGAAATGTAAACATTTCATCATCCATAGTCGGATGTAAGCCTTCCCAAGTTGTCTCCAATGAGCTTTGGTGTTTGCTTTTTGCATCCAATCGAGTCCTGCTAATCTTTTTATGTCGTCCGTCCATCTTGTCTGTGGTCTACCTCTGCATCTTTTGTGTTCTCTAGTCCTCCGTCCAACTATATGGCGCGTCCATCTGTTATCATTCATCCTTACGATATGCCTTGCTCAATTTGACCTTAATGTCCATATACGTTGTATTATATCTGTCACTTTTGATCTTTTTCGAATCTCGATGTTGGGAATACGATCTTGGAGTCTAATATTTAGCATTCTCCTCTCCATTGCTCTTTGGGTTACCTAAAGTACTAATATATATATATATATATATATATATATATATATATATATATATATATATATATATATATATATATCGGTTTTATAACGTCTTCCGTCTTCCGATGCCTAATTTCCACTCCTCCCGGTTTCCCCATCCCTCCTCCTCCAGATCTCTCTCTAGTACTTCCTTTTTGATTCCTGCTCTCCAGCTCTGGCGTGGTCTTCCTCGCTTTCTTTTTCCATGAGGGTTCCAATTTAAAATCTTTTTAGGCAGTCGGTCTTGTGACATACTCTGTACATGTCCGTACCATACCAACTGTTGGGTTCTGATTTCGTCCACTATATCGTGCTTTATTTCTAAAGCTCGCCTTATCGTGTCATTTGGTATGCGGTCTTTTCTGGATTTTCTGGCTGCTCGTCTCCAGAAATCCATTTCTGTAGCTTTTAGTATTTTTTCTGTTCTTTCCTTTAATGGCCACACCTGGGAGCTGTAAGTTATTATACTTTTCACTATTGAGTTGTAAATTCTCTTCTTATTTTCAATGGTTATGTTTTTGTCCCATAGTATACTATTAAGCATTGCAATCGCTTTTCTTCCTTGGATATTCCTCTCGAATATTGCTTCTTCCAGTGTTCCGTCCCTAGATATTCTCGTTCCCAAATACTTATAACTGGCACAGTGTTTGATGGTGTGTCCTGTGGCCAGTTTCAAGTCCTGCTGTTGTCCTCCGACGCACATGTACTCGGTCTTTTTAATATTGACTTCTAGGCCCCATTTTTCATATTCATCCATAAGTTTTCGTGTCATGTATTCCATATCATCGATGTCCTGAGCGACTACTACCTGGTCATCTGCGAATGATAGCGTATACAATGTAGTATCGTCATCCAGTGGTAATCCCATACTGCTGCATTTCCTTTTCCAGTTCTTCAGTGCACTCTCCAAATAGATTTTAAATAGCGTTGGGGATATACAGCAGCCCTGTTTGAGACCCTTTGTGACCGGGAACCCTGTTGTTATACCATATTTGGTTTTCACACTACTTCTTGAGTCTTGGTATAAGGATTTTACGGCTTTAATTATTTTGGGTGCTTACATTACTCTGTTGTAGTGTTTCCCACAATCTCATTAGGAGCACGCTGTCGTAGGCCTTTTTTAGATCAACAAACAAGACATGGACTTCCTGATCAAATGCGGTTTTCTTTTCTAGGATTTGTGTCAGTGAGAAGAGATGGTCTATTGTGGATCTTCCTGCTCTAAAGCATGCCTGTTCTTCAGCTTCTACGTCCGCGTATTCCGTTTCTATTCTATTTTTAAGTATTTTTCCGTATATTCTGCTAATAGATCCTGTAACCGTTATTCCCCTATAGTTATCGCAATTATTTTTGTCTCCTTTCTTATGAATTGTTGATATGTATGATATTTTCCATTCCTCAGGTACTTCTGATGTGTTAATGCATCTTTGGAATAAGTTCCTCAAAACGCTAAATAGCTTTTCAGTTCCGTATTTTACTATCTTTCCTGGGATGTTTCCTGGTCCTGGAGCTCTACCATTTTTTAGCGTTTTACATACTTCTTTAACTTCTGATGTTGTTATCCTTATTGGGGACCCTCGTATAACTATATTTGGGTTTCCATGTTGGTACTTTTGAATTCTGGTTCATCTTCTATTAGCATATTTGTAAAATATTGGTTCCATTTTTCTGGTGTTATTGGTGAGAAGATTTCTCTTTTCCGTTCTGTTCTCATATTTTTAAGAAGTCTCCAGCTTTCTGTGCTTTTTCTTCCTCCTATGTAAGTGTTGAGTCTTGAGCATGTCTTTTCCCATTGGTTGTTCTTTTTGTCACTAATCATTTTGCGTACTCTAGCTTGGGATTCTTTGTATTTTACTTTGTCGTTTGTGCTCTTTGAACTTAAGTATTTGTGATAGCTTTTCCGTTTTTCTTCAATTTCGTATTTGATTTCTTCATCCCACCAATATGGTTTTTGCTGTTTTTCCCTTTTCTCTTGGTACCCTAATGCTTCCAGTGCGGCTGCGTGTAGGCATTTTTTTATATACTTATATTCTTCTTCTATATTAACAAATCCCGTCCGTTGTATCTTTTGGTCCAGTCTACTCTTGTATAGATTTCTGATACTTTCATTTTATAAGCTGTCTGTATTATATCTTATTGTTGTTTCACTTGTTGTGTGCTGTGTACTTGTATCTTCCAGTTTGCTTTCCCGTGTTGTTCGTGAGATTATCTTTCTTTTCACGAGGTAGTGGTCGCTGCCACATGAAGCCCCTTTTTGGACTCTTACATCTAGGAAGTTTAATCTAGATCTCTGACGTATTATCATATAGTCGATAATACTTTTTAAATCTCTTGTTGTTTGTCTCCACGTATATTTATGAATATCCCTATGCTGGTAGTGTCCGTTTAATATTGTAAGGTTGTTTTGTTCACATATCTCTATAATTCTTCTTCCGTTGTCGTTAGTAACTTCTTCGCCATATTTTCCTACCACTTTATCGTGTTCTTTCCTTCCTATTCTTCCATTTAGATCACCCAAAAGTAATATCTCTCTTGATGTTCCAATTTTGCGTATTTCCTCATTTAGTTGTTCAAAAAATGAATCCTTGTTATTAGCCCGATCGTCGTCGTTGACAGCGTATACCCCCAGTAAGGTTGTGTTATTACCTAGTATTTTGAGATTCATCTTTATGATTCTTTCACTAATCGGTTCCGAAGGTGGTTATGAATTTCCTCAGTTTTCTGTGTATTAGTATGGATACGCCTTGTTTTGCTCTATCATCTTTGGGCACTCCACTATAAAAGTGATCGTAATGCCCCCAACTTTCGGAGCCTTTTCCTTTTTTCTTTGTTTCCGTCAGTACTGCAGTAAAGTACTAATATACCCTGTATTAAACATACGACAAATAGATTATAGATAAACTATTTTTCTCTTTTATTATGTAGAAATGAATTAATCACTTCCAACTACTGAAGCCTCGCTCACTCTAAATTTTACAAATTGAAGTCTCAATAAATTGTAATTTTTACGAGAATAACCCTACATTTTATATTCCGTATGCTTGTGTGTGTTTAACTCATCGCTGCAGGATTTCTTGTTTCTTCAGAAGTCAGGAAATCATTGGTAGAATTGGGACGTGCATTGAGAGATAAAGAAATAATAATACGAATGAGGAATATTGAGTGCGAACGGTCCATCATATAATATATCTATATTTTAAATTTACAATTTAGACACAAGAAGACTTGTTTCAAGAATATTTGAATATTAAATCGTCTTTAGCTAAAGATTACGAGATTACGGGGTCTATTTTTTCAGATTCAAACGCTTCGACAATCCTCTGAAGAAGTAGTCCAGCAAATAGATCGGAAAAAGTAACTCTTCTCGGCAACGATGCTTAACATCATGAGCGAAACATCAAAATCCACAGACAATTCTATATTTGTTATAATAATTTGTATTTTTTATTCTTGGTGAGCACCTTTTCCCCTGCTGTACGCCATTGCGTAAGCGTCGGGTAATAACATAAAATTTGATATCCATTCAAATAAAATATTTAAAAGAACTACGTATATAAAAATGAATTTAATATTTCACATATCTAATCCGAAATGCAGGGAAAAAATTGTAATAAATTTTATTCAGTGGCAATAATTCAAAGAAGATGGAATACGTCTAGAGGAGATGGGATGACAGGCAGCGCCGTATGCGGAGGATTCATCATTTATCGGAAACGAAAAGGACGAATCCACGTGCATCTTTCAAGTGAAACCCTGAAAAGTTGTATGATTAAAGATAGGGTTGCCAGGATATAACTTCTGTCGTCTGATGGAAAATATATTTTTCACAAAATAACCTTCTAAAAAGAAAAAAAGTATTCTTAAAACTGTTTTTGTTGTTTGTATTTGTACGCTAGATATACTTTTCATTATTGGAAAATATAACATAATCTTCTATTATATATATAAAATGCAACGTCTCTCTGTCTGTCTGTCTGTCCGTTAGTGCGCTTATCACTGGAGAACCACTTCCGATTTACGTACTTTTTTTTTAAAAGATACGTATGTTCTCTGGCCAGGTTATAGGCTATATTTTATTACGATAGGTAGCATAAGAAATGAGCAGTGACGATAATAGTGAAGGAAGTCGGAAAAAAGTTTGCCGCTAGCGCGTTCCCTTGCAATATACAGCCTAATCCATTAAATATGGAACAATATTATATAGCAGAGAATATCTATAATCTATAATATATATAAAATGCAATGTCTCTCTGTCTGTCTGTCTGTCCATTAGTGCTTTTTATCACGCGAGAATCACTTATCCGATTTATGTGTATTTTTTTAAATTCATACATATATTCTTTGGCCAGGTTATATAATAATAATAATCTATATCTATAATATATATAAAATGCAACGTATCTCTGTCTATCTGTCTCTCCGTTAGTGCGCTTATCCCTCGAGAAACCACTTATCCGATTTACGTGATTTTTTAACTTCATACATATGTTCTCTTGCCAGGTTATAAATATATATATATTTTATTACATCTATAATATATATAAAATGCAACTTATCTCTGGCTGTCTGTCTGTCTGAATGAATTCGGAAAAAAGTTTGTCGCTAGCGCGTTCTCTTGCAATACACAGCCTAAACCATTAAATATGGAACAATATTATGTAGTAGAGAATATCTATAATATATATAAAATGCAACGTTTCTCTGTCTCTGTCCGTTAGTGCGCTTATCACTGGAGAACCACTTATCCGATTTACGTGCTTTTTTTTAAATATACATATGTTCTCTGGCCAGATTAGAGGATATATTTTATTATGTTAGGTGACATAAGGAATAAGCAGTGACGATAATAGTGAATTAAGTCGGAAACTTTGCCCCTAGCGCGTTCCCTTGCAATAAACTGCCTAAAGCATTAAATATGGAACAATATCATGTACCAAAGAATATAATATATATAAAATGCAACGTTTCTCTATCTGTCTGTCTGTCCGTTAGTGCGCTTATCACTCGAGAACCGATTTACGTGTTTTTATAAATTTATACATATGTTCTATATAATTCGATGTAAGCCTAGATAATGGGAGATAAAGTGAGATAATGGGAGATAAGTATAAATAATGGGAGATAAGGAGAAATAATGGAAGATAAGCAGAGATAAGTCTAGATAATGGAAGTTATGGTGAGATAATGGGAGATAAGGAGAAATAATGGGATATAAGGAGAAATATTGCGAGATAAGTTGAGATAAACCTAGATAATAGGATATAAGGTGAGATAATAGAAGATAAGGAGAAAATAATGGGAGATAAGGAGAAATAATGGGAGATGAGCAGAGATAAGCTTAGATAATGGAAATTATGTAAAAATAATGGGAGATAAGGGGAAATAATGGGAGATAAGGGGAAATAATGGCAGATATTTTATTACATTAGGTAACATAATGAATAAGCAGTGACGATAGTAGTGAAAATATATGTTTTACCATATCTAAATGAATTCTCACATCAAATTGAAAAACTTTTCAAAAGATACAATTTCAACATCGCTCATAAAGCCTATAACCTCCTTAGTAACAACTTTTCAAAATTAAAAGCACCAACACCAAAAAAACAAAAAAAGTAATATTGTTTACGAAATCCCATGTAACGATTGTAGTGGAATATACATTGGACAAACCAGTCAATATTTGGAAAACCGTATAAAAGGCCACAAGTACGATAAAAATAACGTAACTCCATTAAACAAACATGAAAAGGAAAAACAACACACATTTAATTACGAAAGCACAAAAATCTTAAGTTCCGAAAATCATACTAAAAAAAGAGAAATCTTAGAATCCATCCTTATTCACAAAAACCAAAATGCCATAAACGACAAAAAAGAAATTAACAATCTGAATCGAATATATGTTTCAGTTCTTTAAAGTATAGTAGATAAAGTAACACCGTTTTAATAATTTTTAAATCTGTGTAGAGTTTTTAAAATTTAAAAAGTGTGTTGTGTATATGACTTTTGAAATGTTTTGATTATTGACAAGGAAATAACAATCTTTCAAAGTCTACATCCTAAGGTAAGCCAAATTATAACATTGTTATTGCATAGGTAATCATGGTTTTGTTTTTTAGGGTACTCGATACATATGGACATTGTTACCGGTTGTATTAATGAAATTAAATGTTTTGAAAAAGATCACTAGGTTGATCGAAACGTAAACATACATGTAAATTGAAGTTTTTCTTCACGTAACCTTAAAGAAAAGAAAAAATCATTACCATATATAATATATATATATATATATATATATATATATATATATATATATATATATATATATATATATATAGATAATTGTCCGTTAGTTTTTTTAGCATCAACAGACAGTGAACATGTTTCAAAACGAATAATAAAACATCGTGAATTATTGCATTTGAAACAGATCTTACATAGTGTGTAAGACATGTTCGTAAAAATCATTAGTTAACGTCTGAACTCGAAAAAAACTTGACTTCATTGAAGTTCGACCATGTGCGGTAAGTTGCTACTTTTTGTCGCCGTTAAAGGATAGTTGCGTTGAATTTTGAACGACTAAATGTTAGCAATTTACCATTAAACGATAAAAGTCGATTAATATTATTTTATGAGCATAGCGTATCTGAAGTCACATTCCAGATACGTGTAAAATACTTTAAAAGTAATCTTTACGATTATTGAATTTACATAAGTATTTAGGAATTTATTTGGTATGTTATAGAAAATGCGAAATTGTGTGTGGATGGAACTACGATTTTTTACTTTTTTCACTTCTTGTGAAATTCTTCGAGGTTTTGATATTTTTTGTTTTCTAGGATATCTGCGGCACAGACAGCATTATTTTCAACTTTCGTCGGTCTATCTAGTCATTTACTGGCGTAATATCTCCGAAACGAACTAAGATATCGACGTACATGAAAGAACAAAAGAATTTATAGTTTGTGAGAGTTATCACTTTATGCAAAAGGTCTGAGAGCGTTAAGGTCCACAAATAAAGTAGATTTAGAGAAATTCTACTGTGATTTCTCTTGCTAACAGGAGGTATTCGATCCATGAAAAAAATTCCCTTCCCTAGATTACGAAAAAAAAAACTATAGTTTTTTCTTAACATAATATCACTCAACGAAATGATATAACAATATAAAAGGTGATACACATAGAGTATTTGAAAAAATGGAGTGCAGGAGTGTTATAAAAATTTTCCTGGTTTTTGGGTGCTGTAATGAATAAATTTTAAGCATAAGTACCTGTAGTAAGTCATGTGAAGGTTTAAAGGAGTAAGGTAGTAGTTGTTGCAGAGATGCAATCAGGTCCGTGGCAGCATTACCGCGTTGTCTAAAATTTACTCACGGATATCCACAGGATATGAACAAGGGGTCATCCCTATTCAGCGTGATGGTACACGGTAAAAAAAAAAGGTGAGGTTTAGAAGAAATATATCATGTTTTAGGCTTATAAAGGAAAAACTGAAAATTATGTTATTTTTTCATTATTTCCTATTTTTAATAGGAATAACACTTAATAATAATAATAATTATCTTTATTATTAGCAAAGCTAAACAAGTACAATATATATATATAATATATATATATATATATATATATATATATATATATATATATATATATATAAAATTACGAACTAACTTAAAAGCTATGGTTATCTATTATCTAGCTTCTTAACAATTTTTTAAAGTTTATAAAGTTTGCGTTTTTCAAATTTATTGGAAGATTGTTAAATTCTATAAGTCCTCGATGGAATAAGCAATTTTCAGCGTATGATGAAGTTACAGTGGGAACATAAAAGTCCAATCTATTTCTAGTGTTATATGCGTGATTGTCATTGACAAATTGTAATTTTTCTAAAATATATTCAGGGTACATTCTGTTTTTAATTTTAAAAAGAGCTATCATTGTATTTAAAAAGATATTTTGTTTTACACTTAATAAGTCTGTTGTTTTCAACATATCTTTTTATTCTTGAATACCTGTTACAACCTATTATACATCTTAATGCCCAGTTTTGCTTTTTTTTGGAGATTGTCTATATCTCTTTTGTAGAACATAAAGAGAATTGTGGAACAATAATTGAGATGAGGCATTATTATCGACTTATATGTTAGCAATTTAGCCCAAGTACTTAAATTTTTACCTATTCTACATAAAAAATATTTTTTTTTTGATACTTTTTTTTGTTATATAAGTGGCATGACTAGAAAATGATAGATTTTCCTCAATAACTACACCCAAATATTTACATTCTTTAACTTGTTCAATTCTGTCATTATCTATCACAATGCCATTATGAGTAGTGTTATCTAGAGTATTATTTTTGCCTTTTAGTATCATAAATTTGGTTTTTTTAACATTGACACTAAGACTATTACAACACAGCACTTTCTGTTTATAGTTTCAGAAGCCCTTTGAAAGTCAAGTAGAAGTACACCAACCAATTTTTTCTCACCTATAGAAGACTTCTTCCACTTGAAAATAACAGTCTGTAGTACACTTTCACAAGAATGATTTTTCCTAAAACCAGCCTGACAATATGTAAGCTTGTGTTTTTCTTCTACGTATTTTCTCATTTGTTTGCTTACAATAGTTTCAAGAAGTTTTTTATATGTAGCTATCATATTAATTGGTCGATATTCTTCACATCTATTAGTGAATAGGAATAATCGTTGTCATTTTCCATTCTTGAGGGAAATCTTCGTCTTACTAGGCTAGTGTTAATTAGTTTTAGAAAGCAATCACCAATTACTCCAAATGCTAGTTTTAAAATTCTGACATTAATGCCATCAACACTACTTGTCTTATTTTTTTAAATTTTTTACTATTTTTCTAAGGTCAGTTAGTTCTAATGTTTCAAAATTATTAAACTTATTTATTGGGGTTTCGATATTCTTTAGAACTTCCTGGGTTTCAATTTCCCCCATGTCTTTTGTTATGGCACTAATACTTTGCAAAAAGTAGTCATTAAATTTTTCTGCTATTATTTTGTTATCCTTTTCCATCTTTCCCTTGAAAAAAATGCCTTCTTGTCGTTTATTGTTTTTACTAGAAATGATTAGACCCTTCAGATTCCTCCCACATTTCTTTAGAATCTCCTTTAGCTTCATCTATTTTTCTATTATAATATGCTTGCTTTTTTTCTTTAATAAGCTGAACCACTATGTTTCTATTCTGTTTATAGCGTATCCAGTCATCCTCAAGTCTAGTTATCAATGCTCTTCTCTACAATCTATCTCTATTAGAAATTGCATTTTTAATTCCGAGCGTCCACCATTTTTTGTTTCCCCATTTGCACATTGCCTCTCTTTCTACTATTGGAGCATGCTTGTTTAATTTCTCAGTTATAATTTGTACTAGATAGTTTGCAATCTCTCTCTTAGGCTGAAAAGTTTTTGGTCTGACACATAGATGTCACCCTTAAAAAAATCCATATGATTTTTAGAAAGTACCAACCTTCAAACGATACTTGTCAATATTTCATGACATTTCGAAGATTAGTTTACCAGTTACAGTGGTTTTAGTGACGCTACTTTTGATATTTTCAAAAGCATTTTATAGATTAAATATGTATAATTTTAGCCAAAATAAACAAAAAATTTTGAGAAAGGCAAACTGTGCCGAAACATCAATAATGAAAGGAAAGGATCACAATAAATTTTGAGAAGTTTCATTCTATAATTAACCTCAAACCCAAGAAAATTGAAAAATAAAAATAAAAAAAAAGTACATACAGGGTACATATATATGTTACAATAGAGGTTTTCACGGATAGTGGAATGTAATCCATTAAAATTCCGGGTGTCAATCCATTCATCATCTGACTATGAATTTGCACGACGTTTCGCCAACATCGCCTCATTTGGTATTTTCAAGGGCTGCTGCTGCCACTCGATACTGTGATCTTTCTGCTGCAACATAATTATTGTTGACACGTTTCGTAAATGTTTTTGGATGATATTTGAATATTTTTGGTCAATTCTGCATGCTCGTAGTATTGAGACCATTTCTACAGTATCGAACTCTTTATGAAAATCGACAAAAATCAGAGACAAGGGACGATTGTATTCTATACTTTTTTCGATGATGATTTTAATGCATTGCAGATGGTCGTTTGTCCAAAAGCCGAAGCGGAAAACGGTCTGCTCTTTTGGCTAGTAGAAATCGAACATATTTTCCAGTCTGTTGGTAATTATATCACTTTAGGGTCTATATAAATGGCTCAGAAAACAATGAGCCTATAATTCTCGAGGTATGTTTCATCGCCTTTTTTATCAGTCAGGACCGTTATGGAGTTGCACGACGTTTCCCCCAAAATCTCATTTCGCATTTTCAGGTGCTCTTGCTGCTGCTGCTATTCGATACTGTAATCTTCCTACTGCTAGTTAGAGTTAGCTTCAAGCGGCAACAGCAGTACGATCACAGTATCGAGTAGCACCAGCAGCAAGAGCACTTAAAAATACCAAATGAGAATTTGGCGAAACGTCATGCAAATTCATTGTTAGACGAAAGGATTAAAACCCGGAATTTTAATCTGTTTTGTAATATATATACACTCCTGGACAAAATTAACCTAACAATATATTAAATCATACAAATCTCTATAATGAATTAATTTTAATAATTTTTTATGAACATTGGTTACACTGAAAGTTAGAAAAAACTTATTCGGATACTTTAAAAGTGAATTAGCTACCAAATTTCTCTATAAGATGCAAATTAAAATTATTCTTAAGACCTAATAACAAAATCGTTGAAATTATGTAATAATAAAAAAAATAATCTGGGACACTAGTAGCAAAATTAATGGTGTAACTGGGACACTAGTAGCGTGTGTTGCCTCCTCTACTTCGGATGACAGCGTTTATGCGCCTAGGCATGCTTCTAATTAAATTTTGGATGAAATCTTGAGGAATTTTGCTCCCATTCTGTGATAACTGCATTTTTTCAAGTTCCCTCAGGTTTCTAGGTGCAGGTATATGACGTTTCACATTTTTCTTAAGGTGATCCCATACATGTTTCTATCGAATTCAGAACCGGGCTTTTTAGTGGCCATTGCATAATCGGTATATAAACTTAATTAAGATAATCTAGTACCTCCCTAGCCACGTGAGGTCGAGCGTTGTCTTCCATAAACAGGAAATTGGGCCCCACAAAATGACCGAAAGGCATCACATGTTCTATTACAATATTCTCAAGATAGTAGTCAGCATTCATGGATCTCGTACGGACAGGAACTAACTCTGTGCGAGCATCAAAGCAGATGCCACCCCAGAAAATAACAGAGCCACCGCCGAATGGAATCCTTGCAGAGATATTGCAAGGAGCAAACCGCTCTCCTGGTCTTTGCCATACTCGCTCACGACCATCTGGATGTTTTAGACTAACCCTAGTTTTATCTGTAAAGAAAAACTCGTTTCCAGTCATCCACAGACCAGTTTTCGTCATTTCGAGCAAAACGTAACCTGGCAACTCTGTTCTCTCTAGTAAGCAAGGGCGCAGTGGCTGGTCTCCTACTGTTTAATCCAGCCTCATTTAACCGTCTTCTAACTGTTTTAGAAGAAATTGTGACATTGCGAACAGCTTCGTTTCTTATTATAGAACTAGTGACAGTCCTGTTTCTTAAAGCATATTGTCTTATAAAACGTTCATCTAGGTCGCTAGTGCATCGTTTTCGTCCTTGCCCTAGCCTTCTAGAATAAGTTCCTACTTCATTCAAGCGTCTTACCATACGACTTATTGTGGAACGATGTTTGCCTAACAAATTGGCAACATAACTCTGACAATATCCCTCGTCCAATAAAACTGAGGCTGGCACTACCTCGTGTTCAGTTAAATTCCTTGTTCGATTCATTTTTTTAATTCTTCGGGGTCAAAAATAAAACAGTCTACCACAAAAACGTATTACTTTGAAAAAGGGAACAATTTATAAGCTTACTTTTAAAGAAAATCTATCGCTTTATTACAGAAAATTGTTTATCTTCTAAAAAATTCTTTAAAACTGTAAATCTAAACGAATTATTTTGATTTCTGTCATGAACAACGAAACAAAATATATATATATATATATATATATATATATATTATATATATATATATATATATATATATATATATATATATATATAATTTTATATTTTTCCTAGAAACGGGAGTACTAACCTTCCATGTAATGCATCTATAGTTGTCTACGATATATACAATACAATTTTGTTCAATTTTGTCAGTGGAGGTCGACATCCTTGCATGTTCCCATACCAATTCTCGTAAATTTTCCCTCTCATACCCTCTGAAAATGTGGCGGTACGTTGCCCCTGGGCAATACTACTCGCGATATACGTCACACCATAGCTAGATTTGTTACACTGCAGAGAGAACAAGTTTTATCATTCTTTTCTATATTATATTCAGGCGAACGTAAAGCTATATTTACGAAGAAATACTGTTTGTTGGTCTCCAGAGAGGGAAATATGCGGTATATGTATTTGGAAATATGAAATATGTTATAGAGTTTTTAAAGTTACGTATATCAAACTTCCTATAAATTAAAACATTTCTTCTTTAGAAATTATTGTTCACAGTGACGTTATTACGATTAGTTACTTCCATAAAAGAAAGTTTATTGGAAAATTAACTGCCCAAGAATTAAAGAACGATTTTTTGTATATTACATATAAAATAAAAAAACTATTTTTAAACTAAATGATACTAACGTATAACTTAAAAGTACACAAAACGACTGGCCTAAAAATAAGTTATTACCAACTTGCAAATACACGTATCTGGTGAGGCAACTTACTGACGATGGGAAGTTGGATGACGCTATCAAGTACAGAAACACTCAAAAACGAAACGCTATTTCACAACTAAATAGTGTACTACTGCGGGAACAAAGCATATCAAAAGCAAACAAAACATCTCATACATAACACGATTATTGTAACGTACGGTACCGATATATAAGAAAGGATATTAGAGGCAACAGAAATGAAGTATGGGAGGAGAGCAGCAGGAAAGTCAAGGCTTGAGCAAGTAACTAATAGAATCAGTGAAATAATGAAAGTTTTCCCCTTAAATGGCACGGACACATGCAAAGAATGCCAGAGGAGCGACTCTCGAAATAGATATTAAATTGGACATCATAGGATAGGAGAAAAAGAGGATTACCACGACGAAGGTGGTTCCCGAATAGCCAAAAAAAAACGGCTTCTTCAAGGTGCAGTACCAACTTTGGATGGATAATGTAATGATGTTAATGCTCCTGCATCTCCCATGGAGAATAATAATATGCCAATGTATTTACCCTCAAATCAGTATAATGATGTTAAAGAGAGAAGGGATAGACAGGAAACTCCGAGAAAAAGGAATTAGATGAACATCTCTGGAGGACAGAGACGCATAGAGAATAGACACTGCAAGACGTTGTGACACGATTCATCTATAATATATATAAAATACAACGTCTCTCTGTCTGTCTGTCTGTTCGTTAGTGACCTTATCACTGGAGAACCACTTATCCGATTTACGTACTTTTCTTTTTTAAAACATACTTATGTTCTCTGGCCAGGTTATAGGCTATATTTTATTACGATAGGTAGCATAAGGAATGAGCAGTGACAATAATAGTGAGTGAAGTCGGAAAAAAGTTTGCTGCTAGCGCGTTCCCTTGCAATATACAGCCTAAACCATTAAATATGGAACAATATTATGTAGCAGAGAATATCTTTAATCTATAATATATATAAAATGCAATGTCTCTCTGTCTGTCTGTCTGTCCATTAGTGCGTTTATCACGCGAGAACCACTTATCCAATTTATGTGTCTTTTTTAAATTCATACATATATTCTTTGGCCAGGTTATATAGTAATAATAATAATCTATATCTATAATATATATAAAATGCAGCGTCTGTCTGTCCGTTAGTGCGCTTATCATTGGAGAACCACTTATCTGATTTACGTGCTTTTTTTTTTAAACATTCATATGTTCTCTGGCCAGGTTATCTATATATAATATATATATAAAAATGCAACGTCTCTCTCTGTCTGTCTGTCTGTCCGTTAGTGCGTTACGTACTTTTTTTTTAAAACATACATATGTTCTCTGGCCAGGTTATAGGATATATTTTATTGCGTTAGGTAACATAAAGAATAAGCAGTGACGATAATAGTGAATCAAGTCGGAAGAAAGGCTACCGTTAGCGTGTTCTCTTACAATATACTGTCTAAACCATTAAAGATGGAACAATACCATGTTGCAAAGAATACAATATATATATAAAATGCAACGTCTCTCTGTCTGTCTGTCCGTTAATGCGCTTATCACTTGAGAACCACTTATTCGATTTACGTGTTTTTATAAATTTATACATATGATATGTTCTATATAATTCGATATAAGCCTAGATAATGGGAGATAAGGTGAGATAATGGGAGATAAGTATAAATAATGGGAGATAAGCAGAGATAAGTCTAGGTAATGTAAGTTATGGTGAGATAATGGGAGATAAGGAGAAATAATGGGAGATGAGCAGAGATAAGCCTAGATAATGGAAATTATCTAGAGATAATGGGAGATAAGGAGAAATAATGAGAGATAAGCAGAGATAAGTCTAAGTAATGGGAGTTATGGTGAGATAATGGGAGATAAGGAGAAATAATGGGAGATAAGGAAAAATATTGCGAGATAAGTCGAGATAAGCCTAGATAATGGGAGATAAGGTGAGATAATTGGGGATAAGTATAAATAATGGGAGATAAGGAGAAATAATGGGGAAATAAGCAGAGATAAGTCTAGGTAATGGGAGTTATGGTGAGATAATGGGAGATAAGGAGAAATAATGGAAGATAAGGAAAAAAAAATGGGAGATAAGGAGAAATATTGCGAAATAAGTCGAGGTAAACCTAGAAAATGGGAGATAAGGTTAGATAATGAGAGATAAGGAGAAATAATGGGAGATGAGCAGAGATAAGCTTAGATAATGGAAATTATGTAGAGATAATGGGAGATAAGGAGAAATAATAGGAGATAAGGGGAAATAAGGGCAGATATTTTATTACGTTAGGTAACATAAGGAATGAGCAGTGGCGATAGTAGTGAATCAAGTCCACGCGAGCTGAGCAGCGGGCACGGCTAGTCTATAATATATATATAAAATGCAACGTCTCTCTGTCTATCTGTCTGTCCGTTAGTGCGCTTATCACTGGAGAACCACTTATCCGATTTACGTAGTTTTTTTTTTAAACATACATATGTTCTCTGGCCAGGTTATAGGCTATGTTTTATTACGATATGTAGCATAAGGAATGAGCAGTAACGATAATAGTGAATGAAGTCGGAAAAAAGTTTGCCGCTAGCGCGCTCCCTTGCAATACACAGCCCTAAACCATTACATATAGAACAATATTATGTAGCAGAGAATATCTATAATCTATAATCTATAATATATATATAAAATGCAATGTCTCTCTGTCTGTCTGTCTGTCCATTAGTGCGTTTATTACGCGAGAACCACTTATCCGATTTACGTGCCTTTTTTTAAATTCATACATATATTCTTTGGCCAGTTTATATAATAATAATAGTAATCTATATCTATAATATAAATAAAATGCAACGTCTCTCTGTCTGTCTGTCCGTTAGTGCGCTTATCCCTCGAGAACCACTTATCCGATTTACGTGATTTTTTAAATTTATACATATGGTCTCTCTTCAGGTTATAGATACATATTTTATTACATCTATAATATTATATATATATATATATATATATATATATATATATATATATATATATATATATATATAAATAATAAAATGCAACGTATCTCTGTCTGTCTGTCTGTTTATCCGTTAATGCGCTTATCACTGGAGAACCACTTATCCGATTTACGTACTTTTTTTTTAAAAACATACATATGTTCTCTGGCCAGGTTATAGGATATTATTTTATTGCGTTAGGTAACATAAGGAATAAGCAGTGACGATAATAGTGATTCAAGTCGGAAAAAAAGGTTACCGTTAACGCGTTCTCTTGCAATACACTACCTAAACCATTAAATATGGAACAATATCATGTTGCAAAGAACATAATATATATAAAATGCAACGTCTCTCTGTCTGTCCGTTCTGTCCGTTAGTGCGCTTATCACTTGAGAACCATTTATCCGATTTACGTGTTTTTATAAATTTATACGTATGTTCTATATAATTCGATATAACCTAGATAATGGGAGATAAGGTGAGAAAATGCGAGATAAGTATAAATAATGGAAGATAAGGAGAAATAATGGGAGATAAGCAGAGATAAGTCTAGGTAATGGGAGTTGTGGTGAGATAATGGGAGATAGATGAGGAGAAATAATGGGAGATAAGGAGAACTATTGCGAGATAAGTCGAGATAAGCCTATATAATGGGAGATAAGGTGAGATAATGGGAAATAATGGGAGATAAAGAGAAATAATGGGAGATGAGCAGAGATAAGCCTAGATAATGGAAATTATATAGAGATAATGGGAGATAAGGAGAAATAATGGGAGATAAGGAGAAATAATGGCAGATATTTTATTACGTTAGGTAACATAAGGAATAAGCAGTGACGATAGTAGTTAATCAAGTCCACGCGAGCGGAGCCGCGGGCACTGCTAGTTTAATTATAAAATGGTATTTACACGTAGAACATTCATATGGCATAGTTTAATATTCATCTGATCAACTGTCACTAACCTAAACTGTCTAGATATAATTATCTAACTTACTAACCAAAGTACCTTTCTTTCTTTTCAGATCCTTAACTAGGGCCTAAGGAAACCAAATGACAAATAGCCGTTTTCGGTAAGTGTTAAAATTAATCTAACTAGCAAAAGCTCACAGTTTTGTCGTTTTCGCTATTCTGTCAAAAAAATTAATGTCATTTTAGATATCAATCTTTGTGTTTAATATAATTCAAGAGTAATTTGTGTATGTTATTCAGAATCCATCGTTTATAGTGAAGCATGTTTCGTTTACCATACTTCTTCGATTCATCCTGTATAAGTAAAAAGTAACTTATTTGTTTAAACCCGCATTTACTCAATCTTCGTATCACATTTCATAAATATTACAATTAAATAAATTCGTGGTTGCTGAAAGTGCTCCAATTAGCAAAGTCAAATACTAAGGAAAATACAAAAAAACTATGCGAAACCTAAAAATATTGTAAAAATTGATAAACACCAAAGAAATATTTATACTTAAAACCCACACGTCCATTTATGGTCATTGTGTGAATGAAGATTTACTGTTCACGATAGTAGAAGCCAATCACAGCTTGTAATTTAAATCAATCTTATGTTCAATACTTGTTTAGAGGTGCTTCACGCGAAAAACTCAAATAGACTAACTAAAAGTGTGTCAATCTAGGAAGGTGAATTATTAAATTTCTAGCCTAGCATAGAAAGAACAAGCAAATCTCAAAAAGAAAAATTATTTGTTCAAGGTAATCTCCCTTCAACCTTATACCTGGCAATGGTTATAAAATAACTATAGACCTTTCAAAAAGTGTTATATATCTTCATTTGCAAACTAGTCTTCAACAACATTTATTATTACGTTTGAATAAAATTTGTATCTTTTCAAGTTTTGGATATTGGAGATGGCCAGCCAGTTTAAATCATAATAGTTTATTTTTTGAAAAAGTAACTGCGAATTATGAGCATGGTTTTGCAAAAAAGCACTTCTGCATTAAGCCGAGATGTATTAATCCACTTCGCTCAATTTGGAAAAATAATATACCAAGAAAATTTTGAAAATATCATAACAAAGAACAAAACGTTAAAAATAATTTTTTTTTCTTTCGTGAGTTGAGGCAGTGTTCTCCAGGTATTAACGTCCTGACGTTTCGTTGAGACTGCGGTCAACATTTTCAAAGGCGATGTGGCAGTGGTCACAGGTTTCTTCTTGGCTGTTCACTGTCAACTGTACCTGGAAAACACGGCCTCAACTCCCGAAAGAAACCCATATTAAATTCATATGTATTCGTTAAACGAACCTATACTTAAGAATATAATAAAAGATTTATTCACAAAGGTTCAAGAAATCAATATATATATATATATATATATATATATATATATATATATATATATATATATATATATATATATATATATATATATATATATATACGAGACTGGTTTGAAAAATCCGTGCAAAGTCCGAGAGATGGCACCACCGGCGCGTATCGAGGTCATGTTTAGTTAGTAGCATCTCTTGAATCAACGCACACCAAGTTTCAGCCATATTGGTCTATTTCTTTGTGTTTGGCATTCGTGTGAATCAAGGAAGTCGAGTGATTTTCAAGAAATGGACGAAAAAGAATTTCGTGTGGTGATTAAACATTACTTTATGAAAGGCAAAACGCCTCAGGAGACTAAAGAGAAGCTTGATAAACATTATGGTGACTCTGCACCTTCGATTAGAACAGTTTGTAAGTGGTTTCAAAAGTTTCGGACTGGCCATATGAGCACAAGTGACGCTAAACGTTCTGGACGGCCTGTGGAGGTTACGACTCCAGAAATCATTGATCAAATCCATGATTTGGTGATGGATGACAGAAGAGTTAAGGTGCGTGAGATTGCTAGTGCTGTGGGCATCTCGACTGAACGGGTACATAATATTTTGCATAAACATTTGGACATGAGAAAGCTATCCGCAAGATGGGTGCCGCGATTGCTCACGCTTGACCAAAAACGGAATCGTGTGAAGTGTTGCAAGGATGGTTTGCAGCTGTTCCAGAAGAATCCGGAGGACTTTAAGCGTCGTTTCGTCACTGTGGATGAAACATGGATACATTACTATACTCCTGAGACCAAACAACAATCTAAACAATGGGTTACCAAGGGGGAATCTGCACCAAAAAAGGCGAAGACCGTTCCTTCGGCCGGAAAGGTTATGGCGACTGTCTTTTGGGATTCGCAAGGGATAATCCTCATCGACTATCTGGAAAAGGGTAAAACTATTACAGGTGAATATTATTCATCGTTATTGGACCGTTTGAAAACAAGCTGCAAGAAAAACGCCCGCGATTGGCCCACAAGAAAGTCCTTTTCCATCACGACAACGCACCAGCACACACCTCAGCAGTTGTGGTCGCAAAATTAATGGAAATAGGATTCCAACTCGTTTCACATCCCCCCTATTCTCCAGACTTGGCTCCCTCGGACTACTATTTGTTCCCCAATTTGAAGAAATGGCTGGCGGGACAAAGATTTTATTCAAACGAGGAGGTGATTGCAGACACTAAAGGATATTTTGCAGACTTGGACAAATTTTATTATTCGGAAGGGATCAACAAACTAGAACATCGTTGGACGAAGTGTATAAGCCTAAAAGGAGACTATGTCGAAAAATAAAAAAGGTTTACCCCAAACACATAAGTAGTTTTTATTTTTGCACGGACTTTTCAAACCAGCCTCATATATATATATATGTATATATATATATATATATATATATATATATATATATATATATATATATATATATATATATATATATATATATATATAAATAAAATATTTAGAAAAATGTTTTGGAACATCTGCTCTAATATCTTTACTAAAGCAACAGTGTCACAGGCTTAAAGAAGCTCTAACAATGCGTTGTTATATGGAAATTAAAATGGAATTAGGCTTGTGTAAAAGAAGCGACATCAAACTGCTAAAGGATAATCCCCAAATCCAAAAGAAGTTACGTGTGAGTAAAAATGCAATTTCGCCGCGGAGTGACAAATTTCTTTTTGAACGCTTTTTCCCCCGATATCTCGTTATACTTTCAGGTTTTTATCCTATTTGATTGGCGTTTTCTGATACAGAACCGTCTTGGTAAATGGAAAACTTTTACACTCTGCTTAAGTTAGATTCGCGACAACTAAAAAAATTGTCGAAAAACAGTTAAAACTTTGGCTCTTTAAATTAAATGTTAACACATTCAATTAAGCACTTGTGCTATTATGTAAAATGTTCTTTAGATCTCATTTCAATACTTTTAACGTAAATAAAACGACATCTACAGACATTTTATTTTTGGCAGTTGACTTGGCTAGTATTCCATCTGTCTTCATCTTATCTTAAAACCTTCCTCTATCTAGCATTGATCCATCCATCAATAGGCTCAGAAGGAAGTTCTGAATCCATTAGCAGTGAAATAGGACTCTTTTTGATATTCTTGTTTAAGGTATTATTGACTATTGACGAAATGGTTCTAAGTTTATTACCAAATTAGTCATTTTGTTTATAAAATAAAGCTCTTTTGTCATTTTTAGTGTTCCGTACGGAACACTTATAAGATCACTTCGGTGTCTGTCTGTCTGTCTGTCTGTCTGTCTGTCACACCCGATTTTCTCCGAAACTATTTGACGTAGAAAGGTGAAATTTGGTAATAATATAGGAATTGATGGTCTCATTCGAGCCAGTAGTTTTGAAAGTTAAATTTTGACTTAAGGGGTTAGTTTTGGGGGGTGAAGTCGTAAGTGAAAAAAAAAAAAATTTTACTAGGTCATCGAGCCTTGTGTCAAATGAAAGCTTGTGAAAACACGAGTAAAAAATATATATAATATTATACTTACGCGCAGTTTTCTTTGTATTATTTTTAAAAATTCGCGAAAAATCTCTGTCCCGGGCCTTATCTCGAAAAGTACCTATCAAAAAATTTCGAAAAAAATCCTGGAATATTCTCCACGGGGTGTAGATTGAACGAAAATTATCACGAGTGCATTACCTTTGATAATTTATATGAATATAAAAAAAACAAAAATTTCAAGGTCATCAGATTTCAGTAAAGATTGGAAACAAACTTTGTTGAAAACTCATTTGGGGTGTATTTTGTGAAGTCACTGATCATTTTATACCTCTGTGACAAAAATTTTTTATTGTAAAAGCAATCAACGTACGGAATACTAATTGC
>CM032453.1:1764920-1861656 GCA_019049505.1 Pachyrhynchus sulphureomaculatus | reverse complement strand
AGAGATGACGTTCTCCATACAAAAGATTGCTTGAAAAGCGTTGTACGCGAGTAACAAGCTGAACCTCATACGGATGCGAAGCACCAGCGCGACGTGTATTTCTAACATGCACCGCTTTGGGAGGAATTAAGCGGGCTACATCCTTCGAACACTTTCCATGAAAATACTTGTAGAACAGACTCAAGTCGCCAACCGTTCTTCGATGTTCCAGCGAATCAAGGCCGCCAGTCAATTCCGGTCCCCCAATCAGACGGACCGCTCTTCTCTGAACAGAATCCAACAAATGCAGTGTATGTTTGGGAGCGGAGCCCCAAACGTGGGAGCAGTATTCTATAGTTGGTCGAATTTGGGCTTTGTAAGAATTGATAGTTGTTGTGGGGTATAAAGCTTTCTGGTTCTAAATAATATTCCCAACTTTTGAGAAGCTCTCCTTGCTATGCCTGCAACATGTTCATGCCAAGACATATTTGCTCCCAAACTAACGCCCAACAAATTGAGCGACGATGCTAGGGTGAATGGAGTGCCCCGACATAACTATGTCGGGTTCAGCAACGTTAACTTTTTTAGAAAAAAAAAACTGCCGCTTGGGTTTTTTGTAGCGTTAAATTCCACTTGGTTAATGTCACCCCAAGATAGAATTTCTTCCAGGTCTTTGTTAAGTTGAACGACCTCCTGCTGTCTGCGGATATTCGCCTGAACAGCCGATGTCCGAGCGTTCAAGGTGAATGAAGAGACAAGCGTACTGTCATCTGCAAAGCTATAGATTGGATTCCCGGTCTTTTCCAGCAGATCGTTAATGTAAAATGAGAAAGAGAGTAGGAGACAGTATGGAGCCCTGGGGCACACCGGCGTTAATAGTGAGGGGTGTTAGAAAGAAATCCGTCGACCGCCACTCGTAAAGAACGCTCTCTGAGGAAACATGAGAGCCACAAACAGAACCTTTCAGACATACCATAAGAGCGTAACTTAGCCAACAGTCCATCATGCCAAACACGGTCGAATGCCTTGGATATGTCAAGAGCAACCGCTCGAGATTCTCCAAAGTGTTCAATTGCGTTGTTCCAAACATGTGTTACATAAGTCAGAAGATCTCCTGTTGATCTATGTTTACGAAAACCATATTGGTGATCGCTAATAATATTGAAATCGTTTCAAGATATTTTAGAAGATGCTCATTGATAACCTTTTCCATGACTTTCGATATTATTGAAAGCAGTGCAACTGGTCGGTAGTTATTTGGCAAGGTCTTCTTACCTTTTTTAGGTATCGGCTGAACCGTGGCACATTTCCAGCAGGACGGAAATATTCCCTTTCTGTAGGATAGGTTAAAAAGTCTACAGAAAACTGGTGTTAGTTCCCTTGCACAGTTTTTTTGAGAACTATGGCAGGTATTCCGTCAGCGCCCCGAAGCCTTCTTGGTGTCTAGCTTCATCAAAATACGCTTTATGATGCGCTGTCTGAAGACAACATCGGGCATCCTTGACTGCAATATGGGAATAGTAGGTGGTGTTTATCCTTGGAAATCGACAGTAGAATGTGAAGCAAAGAGTTCAGCCAACAAGTTCGCTCTCTCAACAGGTGTGGTTGGAATGGAATTATCTGGCCGTGTGAGTGGTGGTATGGTGGATTTGGTAAAATTTTGACTAACTGCCTTAGCGACTGCCCAAAAGGGACCTGTCTTTCTGTCACACCCGATTTTCTCCGAAACTATTTGTCATAGAAAGTTGAAATTTGGTAATAATATAAGAATTGATGGCCTCATTAGAGCCATGCAGTTTTGAAAGTTAAATTTTGACTTAAGGGGTTAGTTTTGGGGGGTGAAATCGGAAGTGAAAAAAAAAAAATTTTAACTAGGTAATCGAGTGTGGTGTCAAATGAAAGTTTGTGAAAACACGAGTAAAATTATATATATAATGTAATACTTGCGCGCACTTTTCTTTGTGTTATTTTTAAAAAATCGCGAAAAATCGCTGTCCACCCGCCTTATCTCGAAAAGTACTGATCGAAAAATTTTGAAAAAATTCTGGAATATTCTCCACGGGGTGCAGATTGAACGAAAATTATCACGAGTGCTTTAATAATTTATCTGGTATATAAAAAAACAGAAATTTCAAGGTCATCAATTTGGAGAGATTGGAAACAAACTTTGTTGAAGACTCATTTGGGATGTGTTTTGTGAAGTCACTGATCATTTTATACCACCGTAACAACATTTTTTATTTTAAAACGTACGGAACACTAATTGCGCAAGTTCAGCTGGCACGTGACCGGTTATTTTTACATCATTTGAAAACTTGATTTAGTAGTCGTACACGCGTTGATGATTGTTGTTGTGACTTGGTAGTTTCGCCAAAGTCTCACTTAGCATCATCGATGCTTATTGGTTAGTAGTTGCCGGTAAACTGAGAGAGTTTCTAAATAGGGATGGCGATCTGAGATCGATTAATCGAAAAATCGATTTTTTAGAGCCAAAAAAATCAATTTTTGAATCGAACTCAGACATCCTAAAATCGAAATTCGATTCCACTTCTGTTTCGCACCTAAGTAAACAAAAATTTAGTGATGAGATGAGTTCAAAAAATAATAATTCGACTAAGTTCACTATACATTAAAAATTTTAATGACGCAACGTGCCTTTGAAACTATTTTAAAACTAATTAAGTCAGGTAATCATTACCATGGCAGAAATATGAAACATTACGACGGATAAAGTAGTAGCCTTTCTTACTGACAATAGCGCGAATATGGTTAAAACTGTCGTAAATGTTTACGACAAAAACAACATTCGTCATGCTTCTCGCATACATTGAATTTAGTGACGTCAAAACTATTTGACGACAATGGACTGGAGGAAGCTAAGATTTTGCTGACGATGGGTGAAAGATATAACTAAGTATTTCAAAATGTAAATTCAGTAGATTCTCTTCGAAAGGCACAAGAAAACAAAACTAAACCTTTGGCACTCATTCAATCTATGTGCACTCGGAAGTCTATCTACTAGCAACTGGAACGGTTTGTTCAACTGTCAGAAGTTGTAGCGCCAATATTACTTAAACACTCAAAACACACAGGCAATGCAGGGCAGTTAGATGGTATAAAAGATAAATTTGAAACCATTAGAAACCATATAACTAAAGAAATATCAGGAGCAGAATATGTGACAGCCAGCAAGGTTATACTCATCGTATCTTGTCTTACAGAAACATATAACGAAATGAACATACAAACGGAACTCGGTGCTAAAACAAAGATTTTAATTATTAAAGAATTAAAAAGAAATTTGGAACTATACGAGGCTGGTTTGAAAAGTCCGTGCAAAGTCCGAGAGATGGCACCACCGGCGCGTATCGAGGTCATGTTTTAATTAGTAGCATCTCTTGAATGAACGCACACCAAGTTTCAGCCATATTGGTCTATTTCTTTGTGTTTGGCATTCGTGTGAATCAAGGAAGTCGAGTGATTTTCAGAAATGGACGAAAAAGAATTTCGTGTGGTGATTAAACATTACTTTATGAAAGGCCAAACGCCTCAGGAGACTAAAGAGAAGCTTGATAAACATTATGGTGACTCTGCACCTTCGATTAGAACAGTTTTATAAGTGGTTTCAAAATTTTTCGGACTGGCCATAATGGGCACAAGTGACGCTGAACGTTCTGAACTGTGGGCATCTCGACTGAACGGGTACATAATATTTTGCATAAACATTTGGACATGAGAAAGCTATCCGCAAGATGGGTGCCACGATTGCTCAGCTTGACCAAAAACGGAATCGTGTGAAGTGTTGCAAGGATGGTTTGCAGCTGTTCCAGAAGAATCCGGAGGACTTTAAGCGTCGTTTCGTCACTGTGGATGAAACATGGATACATTACTCCTGAGACCAAACAACAATCTAAACAATGGGTTACCAAGGGGGAATCTGCACCAAAAAAGGTGAAGACCGTTCCTTCGGCCCGAAAGGTTATGGCGACTGTCTTTTGGGATTCGGAAGGGATAATCCTCATCGACTATCTGGAAAAGGGTAAAACTATTACAGGTGAATATTATTCATCGTTATTGGACCGTTTGAAAACCGAGCTGCAAGAAAAAACGCCCGCGATTGGCCCACAAGAAAGTCCTTTTCCATCACGACAACGCACCAGCACACACCTCAGCAGTTGTGGTCGCAAAATTAATGGAAATAGGATTCCAACTCGTTTCACATCCCCCCTATTCTCCAGACTTGGCTCCCTAGGACTACTATTTGTTCCCCAATTTGAAGAAATGGCTGGCGGGACAAAGATTTTATTCAAACGAGGAGGTGATTCCAGACACTAATGGATATTTTGCAGACTTGGACAAATCCTATTATTCGGAAGGGATCAACAAACTAGAACATCGTTGGACGAAGTGTATAAGCCTAAAAGGAGACTATGTCGAAAAATAAAAAAGGTTTTACCCCAAACACATAGTAGTTTTTATTTTTGCACGGACTTTTCAAACCAGCCTCGTATAATAAAAGACTGTTTTTAGTCAATTTCCACTAGTTCATTTAAATTGCGATGACGCGTTTCGCTGTCGATGCAGCTTCTTCAGATTTACATTTTACACTGTCAAGTTAGGTTTAATATTCACAGTTTTATATAATTTCTTAATTATAATATTACACCTAATTAAATTACATTTTTACAGTATATTAAATTCTTTACATAGAAATATCAGTTTTACAATGGAAGAAGAAGTCGAAGGGAAAATCAATTTTTCTAGACTTAACAATCAGTAAAGCCATGAAAAAACATGAATTTGCAATATATCACAAACCTTGTCATACAGATACCACAATTCACAATAGTTCTCACTACCCTAACCATCATAAACTTGCAGCTTATCATAGGTTTATACATAGACTAACTAATATCCCCTTATCAGAAAGAAAAATTTACTAAAGAATTAAACTACATAAAACAAGTAGCCGTTAACAACGGTTATTCGGTTACTTTAATTAATAGTATCGTTAGGAAAAAACTTAGGAACAAGGCAATCTCAGAAATATACCCACGTTTTAAGGACAGAAATACCCCTTTAAATGCTTAACCTATTTCGGCAAACCAACGGAAAAACTGAGAAATTTTTAAATCAAAAAAATATCAACATAGCTTACAAGACTAACAATACTATAGGGAAATATCTTAAAAACTACAAACCACAAATCAATAAAGGCAATAAATCAGGGGTTTATCAATTAACATGTGGGTCATGTCCTAAAACATACATCGGACAAACTGGACGTACATTTAGACAACGAATTACAGAACACGAAAAAAGTTTCATCCATAGAAAATCTAATTCAACATGTGCTAATTATCTTTTAACAGAAAATCACACATTTAACAAGAGTTTCAAAATTTTACACACCCAACAAAAAGGTTTAAAACTAAACCTTTTAGAGACAATGCAAATAAATCGATTAAGGACTACAGGTACTTTACTCAACGACCCAGGTAGATTTAAGCAATTCACCATTATTGAATTTATTCTCCTAACTCCAAATCTGTGCGGATTTCCCAATACTATCAATGTAATTTAATTAGGTGTCATATTATAATTAAGAAATTATATAAAACTGTGAATATTGAACCTAACTTGACAGTGTAAAATGTAGATCTGAAGAAGCTGCATCGCCAGCGAAACGCGTCATCGCAATTTAAATAAACCAGTGGAAATTGACTAAAAACAGTCTTTTAATATATATTTATAATGAATTTCCATCAAGCAGAAGCTACAACCATTCAAAATTTGGAACTGTAGAGCAAGTCTATTTGTTAGCAGCAATTTTGGATCCCAGATTTTAAAAAATTCACTTTTCTGACAAATTAGCCTGTGCCAGAGCAATAGATAGAGTAAATTCATTAATTTTAAGTACAAAGGCACAACAATTAATTCAAAACGAAACTGTGCATGAAGAAGAAGCAGGAACAAGAAACAAAGAAAAAGGTATTTGGGATTTCCACAACTTACTAGTTAAAAAACAACTCTCTCCAAATAATTTACATGTACAGGAAGGTCATTGTTTAAATAAAGAATTTAAGCACTATTTATCCCAAGTAGTTGTGCACTTGTACTGTGACCCAATATTTTTCTATCAGGAACAAAATACTTCTATGTACTATTCCATTCGCTCAACCGCTATTAAATACATGTGTATTGTGGGATCATGTGTCGTCTTTTTTCGGTCGCTGGGAACATCGCAAATGAAGAACGAAATCGGTTGGATCCCAGTTTGCATTCTTTATTCATTTGCATTCAAAAATTTTGTTACAAATGTATAAAATGAACAGTGACTTCACAAAACACACCCCAAATGAGTTTTCAGCAAAGTTTGTTTCCAATCTTTACTGAAATCTGATGACCTTGAAATTTTTGTTTTTTCTAAATACCAGAAAAATTATTAAAGGTAAGGCACTCGTGATAATTTTCTTTCAATCTACACCCCGTGGAGAATATTGCGGAATTTTTTCAAAATTTTTTGATAAGTACTTTTCGAGATAAGGCGGGGGACAGCGATTTTTTCACGATTTTTTAAAAATAATACAAAGAAAAGTGCGCGCAAGTAATACATTATATATACATTTTTTACTCGTGTTTTCACAAGCTTTCATTTGACACCACACTCGATGACCTAGTAAAAATTTTTTTTTGTTCACTTCCGATTTCACCCCCCAAAACTAACCGCTTAAGTCAAAATTTAACTCTCAAAAGTACATGGCTCTGATGAGGCCATCAATTCCTATATTATTACCAAATTTCAACTTTCCATGTCAAATAGTTTCGAGAAAATCGGGTGTGACAGACAGACACCGAAGTGATCTTATAAGTGTTCCGTACCACTAAAAAATATAATAAAAATAACTTTTTTCATACTTATTAATAGTTAATTTTTTAAAAATTATAGCTGAGTAAACACAGTCAAAATAAAAATGATAGATAGATTTTAGGATTTCCCATGTTTCCGTAAAGAAGGTCCAAAAAGATCGATTTTTGAGAAATCGATCTTTTGAGTCTCGATTTTTTTGTGAATCAATTCTTTAGGCTTCGATTCGAATCGATTCAAAAATCGATCTTTTTTTTTAAAGAATCGCCATCCCTATTTCTAAATTGGGCGACTTATTTATAGGTTATCGTTGTCGTAGATTAGGCGGTGATAGCTGGCCCCGCCCCCCCTCCAGAGCCATATGTACGGTTTCGGCGCTGTTCAATAGACTGTTTGCTGCTGATGCATTGGTGTTTCGTTTTATTAGGTTTTTCCATGCGACTAGAAAGTTGAGTGTATCACTTTTTTTGTTTAAAGTGTCAGTTTTCTCAATTTCGATGGTTTTTCAAATAATTCTTAGTTTGTAGCTTTGAACAGTGGCTATTTTTTGGCTAGTATTGAAAACGATTGTATGTTATATCGCTAAGTGGTGCTGAAAGACAGCTGAAGTAATTTGGTTATTTTGGATACTAAATACTCGTACGTGTTCTTATTAGTTTTTCTACGTATCCCCATTGCGACTGCTAGGCGTAATGCGGTATGCCTTGGTTCCCTAGCTTTACTTTGGGTTTCTTTTTTTGTTCTATATGCTTGGTAGGCTGTCGAAATATTGTGTTTTTGTAAATAGAAGTCATCTGATGTGGTCTGTTGTCTGCGAATTGCTGGAGAGTTTCTTGTAAAGTGTAGAGAATCTAGGTAAAATGTGCATAATTTTACAAATATTATGATTTAGCTTTCTCTACTCTAGGCCATAATATGTCAGTTAGATGTGTTTTGAGTTCGTTGAGAGATGAGTTACGTGAGAGTTTACAAATGGTTGCAGAGAGTTGTTCAGCTTGTCGATTTTTGAAAGACCGTGTAATTTTGGGCACCTACTGGATGCTTCTCGGGGTTTGATATCAGGACCTATAGGCGTTTTAATAGTCTTTTTGTGGCATCTCCAGATTCCGGCGTGTAAGAGGGATCTTCTAATCGGATTTCTAGTTTAGTCGTGTAGTCTTTTGTGTTCTTCACGTTTGTTGTATTATCTTTATGTACTGATAGTATAATGACGATTTTGTTTTTAATTAGGTTCTTCAAGTCATGGATTCTCTTTAGTCGTCAGATTAGCTCGGTGCGGTTTGAAGTTTCTTAGTTGCCTTTAATGATAATAATGTTGATATTATTGTAGCAATTATTTCTTCTGACGGATCTGTCTTTAGTGCCTATCGCATAGTTGAAATCCTTGCACACGGGCGCTCCGCCTTTCAGCAGACAGGTAATACTTTGCCAGTTATACGTAATAATTCTAATAACTGATTATTAAAATACAAGACTGTCTTATCAATTAACTAAAACTATGAACGTATTTTTATTAATTTAAAAAATATATGAAAATCTGGGGGGGGTGTCCTTGAACTGTGAACATACGTGACACGTGATTTTTGCTCCGTAACAAATTGTGATTTCTCGTGAATTTAAGAGTGATTAAATTGAGCAAAGCAAGCTAAAAGTGATTAAAGGCATAGGAGGAGTGATAAAGAAGAGTTAGATGCGTAACCCTGAGAAATACCAGGTTATTATACGTAAATTGAATTAACCTAAAAGAAACAAAAATACATAAATAGCCACACTGATAAGAACCGATAAGGTCCGACGGGCCGACCGGCCGACCGGCCGGAGGTTTTTGCGCGGTGCGAAAAACAGAAGTCGACAGTCCGGATCAAGTTAAATTGAATTGAAACCGAATAGAATTGAATAAAATTGAACCGACATTGATTGAATAAACGAACAACTTAAACCATATTGCTGACTAAAGAACAAACAACACGTTGAAATATAAACCACCCAGGAAGCAATAAAGCAATGGAAGACATGCTGCAAAAAATACTAGACAAGCTGGCTGGAATAGAAAATAGCAGAGAAGCTGAAAACAATATATGCAATGTAAGAATAGAAAACCAAAAGATGTAGAACATATTAAATGAGCAAGAAAAGAGATAAGAAAAAGAAAAATCGTGGTACAGGGTGTTGAAGAGATGGAAGGTGAAAATGAGATGCAACTGAGAGAAATTATGGAGAGAATAGAAGTTAATATTGATAGGGAAGGTGATATCACAGAAATCAGGAGAATAGGCGATCCAGGAAAAGGCAGATATAGACCAATAGTGATAGAATTGAAGACACGGGAGATTAAGAATAGAATAATGAAAAGCAAAAATAGGCTACGAGGAACAAGAGTATACGTAAAAGACGAATACACGAAAGAAGTTCAGGAACAAAGAAGGAAGTTGTTGAAAATTATAAAAGAGGAGAAACAGAACGGGAATATGGCAAAATTAACTTACAATAAGGCAATCATAAACGGAGAAATATTTAATCTAGAACAATTAGGGAAAAAAGTGAGGAAAATGAAAACCAGGGAGCGGAAAGTGTAAAGGAAAATGCATCTTGCACAGTGAAAGGACACCTGAACAAGGAAAAGAAGAAAAAAGAACAAAGCGGAACGACATTGGAAGTGTAACTAGCACCGAATACAACAAGGAAGACGGGACTGATCAACCCCATAATCTAGATCTAAAGAACCCAAAGGGTGGCCCTACCCCAAGAGGGGTGTTTTCTAGGCCATTTATTTATTTAATTATATGAAAATCAGAAAAAAAAATTTACCCTTAATAAAAATTAATAAAAGGAAAAAAGGAATATTAAAACAATAAGCTTTAATTCCAAAAACTAGATCAAGGAAAATGACATTAACCCAGAAAATCGACACATACATATTCACGGTCACACTCTTATCCTTGTCTTCTTTAATTCCAACTTGCTTAATGGCAAATAATGAACTCCCGAATAGCGGGTCTTTCGCTTTGCTGTTCGCGCCAGCCGCCCTCGGCAAAGAAGAGTAATAAACTTACGCTCACGTGTGTAATTTCGTTTGCGCGTTTAAAGTTCTCGCCGAAACTCTCATTTTGCTCATTTGCTTTAACTCGATACCACTTCAACCTGTTGTTGTTAAAGACGTTCTGTAAAGCGTGGATGAAGGAAAATTGCCCGTGTAGATTTTTATTATTTTATTAGTGTGCAATAATTTTAACATTGAAAATCTTTTGTAAGATACTTTCTAATTTTTAGTGGACAATTTTATATGCTTTAAGTATTTTAGTTGGTATTATGATCACATTGCTGATATAAAGCTATGTATCTGCTGAATTCGACAGATGAAGAACCAATTCATAGCACAATCTCAGCATCGATTTTTATGGAGTTGTGATCTAGATCATTATCTTGATAAAACAACCCTTCTTTCTTCGCTAAATGCGGCCTTTTTTTCATGGTTTCATCATTCAAAGGGTCCAATAAACCAACTTAATAGTCTCCGGTAATTGTTTGCTTTGCCAAAACCTTTCCACCTGATGTTTGTTTTTGGACACGTCGGTCTGCTTTCATGCGGTTTCAACCACATGTTGTGCTTTCCAAGGAGCAGATGTCCCACAATACTTTTTAAGCCATTCTTAGGTTTTGGCTGTATTTTTCCCATCAAAAAGCAATGTTTTATCAACACACGATATTCTTTTTGTTTCATCGTTTCGCAAAAATCGGAAGTAACGTCACTCAAAAAGCTGTAACTCGCAAACTAATAGACAAATTGTCTTAAAAATTTTACACGAATCTCCTGAGAGTTGGCACTAACTGAAAATCATATGTTTTTTTGTTTCTACTGCCATCCCTCGAAAAGTCTCGAAAATTTTTACCCCATATAGTGAAAGTTACCCCCTGAAAAATTTTATTGAATTTGAGTGACACCTATGGCTCGAATTCCAACCTCAAATAGATTTATTCTTTACATATCGAAGAAAAACTTAAGAAAATAGAAAAATTCTACTTAATTATGACATAAATATTATAAAAAAATTCTTTCAGACCTAGATTTGAAACTAAAGACTCGTAAAACCTAACCTACAAAGATTGAAAACCAAGAAAAAATTACTTAATGTCTGTAACGTACATTCTTCATTTTTAATCTTTTAGGTTAAGTGTTAAGAATTTTTTATAATATTTATATCACAATTAAGTAGAATCTTAGTTTTTTCTTCAATATTTAACGAATATTTGAGGTTAGGGTTCGAGCCATAAATGTCGCTTAAATTCCATACAATTTGGACCAGTTATTAGTCACAAAAATAAAAAATTTTCAGGGGTTTAACTTTAAAAAAAAATTTATATATATATATATATATATATATATATATATATATATATATATATATATATATATATATATATATTTTGACGGGTGTTCTCACGTGTGTGAAATGTAGTAGTGGTTTTTCAGGTATCCTGTATTAGCTTAAAGTCCCTTGATGGACGGTTTCACTGACGTTTCGATAGAATCTCATCCATCTTTTTTAAAGCGTTGATCACTGGACGGTGTCTTGACGTTGAATGTCGAGACTGGCTCTGAGGGCCCCGGTTTTATGTGCTGGGGGCGTGGCTCTATAGGTCAAACGGTTCTGGCCAATAGAGGCTCGGATTTGACTGCGCGTTTTCGGTCCTGTGGTTCTTTGTAATGTTTGTGTTGGTGAAGTAACATATGGTTGAATTATTGTTTCTCTTGGTTTGACTTGGTATTGGGATAAAATATGTTTCCAAGAGTTTGGTAAACGTTGGCTATCATCCCGATTATTTAAGTTGTTGGGCCTCTTTTCTATTTCTATGGCTTCTTTGATTACCTTAGTGGATAGGTTTTCACATTTTTGTAGGGTTCTGGTTTTGTCAAAATCGATTTTGTGGCCGGTATTGTGTGCATGTTGTGCTAGAGAAGAGGTAGTGGATTTTTGTTTTACGGCGTTTTTGTGCTCGTCTCTTCTGGCGCTGATTTTCCTGTTTGGCCTATGTATGAAAGGCCGCAGTCCTGACACGGAATTTTACATACACCTTGGTCTTCTAAGGCTATAATGTCTTCTGGTGTTTGTAGAATACCTTTAATTTTTTGATTCGTTGTGTAAATGGCCTCAATTTGGTGTTTTCCTAGAAGTCTTCCTATTTTATATATGGGAAAAACGCTTTTTGTAGTATACGTCTTTCTTTTCGGTTTATGTTGTTTATTTAGGGCCCGCTAAATACATATATATATATATATATATATATATATATATATATATATATATATATATATATATATATACATACATATACCGTCGGCACGAAAAAAACATATTAGTTGTACAAAAACCTCTACGGACAATAAGATTTATTATAAGAAATCCCCAAGACAAAATCTGATTGGAAATTCAGGGTGCCTGTTCAGAAACCAGCTTACTGTCCTAGTACAAATGGCTGGTATCCATCCTCAATTATTATATATGGGTTTTGCTTCGTCAACCGGACCCCCTCATTAGTCCATAATTTGACGCAATTTATGAGGACACAATCTGGTCCAGATTAAAGTTTATGGATATGTAGTTTTGAATTTTCAGTGGCATATTAAGAAATTGTGCTGATTTGGGCTCAATACTGTCTCAAATTTAAAAAGGGATTTCAAAAATTTTTCGAAAAACTAAAGTAAAAATGTAATTTCCTAATATAACCATAAGTTTTCTCTGATATTCTTATTCTGCCCCAAAATACATACAACTTTTGTAGGAGAAGTTTTTTTTTTGTGGCCAATTTTTTACTTGAAAACTAGAACTTTTATAGAAATTATGTAAGAGACAAAAAATACTTGATTTGATTCGTAGAATCATCATGAATTTTTGAAGCATTCGTTATTTTTTTAGAATTTTTTCGTTTTAAAACAATTTGCCGATACATATAGGTCAAAAGGGTAGATTTGTAGTTTAGCTTTAGTCAATCATCGCCCCTGATGAAGCTAAAATGATTAGGGAAACGCGCGTCCAGTGCAAAAATAAAAGTGTTTGGTCTGGTGGTGATATATATTAAGTAGATTCTCTTCTTGTTCTGTCCTATATGAGGCTGATTGTACTCATCCTGTTTGTGTGTAAGATTCAAGGTTAGTTAAACTGACGATCCTGAGAGCTGACATAATGTAAGACGAAAAGTTACCAAAAAAGACCGGAGAACTATTCTGTTGATATTTTACTAATTTGTCGTGTACTTATGCCTGAGACTTTTGTGTACCGAAATATGTAACCAACGTATTTACAGACTTTCCTTGGCAATATTTAGTATAACGTCTTTTTTATGCCCATTTTATAGTATGTTATTACCCTTTTTGTAAGACGTTAGCTTATAGAAACGGTCTAGGGTAATATTTCTTCGGTTATCGTAAAATTTGACAACCTTGCAGGCATATAACATACACTTCTCCGTATTCGCGCCAGCACAAGATAAGACACTTCCGTTGCCTGGCAACCGGTAAAGAGATACGGGAGCTTACGAAAGCTTTCCGATATGTATGTGTGTGAATGCTTCCGTTGCCTTGGCTCTGTGACGTCTGATATAAAACGGCAGCATTGCTCCTGTTACTGCTTTTAGAACTCCTGCTGGCTTTGTTTTATAGCTTTTAGAATTCTGGGAAATTACATATGAAAGGACGTTAATAGAAATATTTTTATTATAGTTTCGACGATATAAAAAAGTGATTTTAGTAGATAATGTTACAAAAATTACTGAAAAGTAAGCAAATTAGTCTATTTGGTACTAGCACATGAGTTCCGAAAATTATTTTGATGTATATTCAATTCCCTGCTAGATGGAAGTAATATATTCATGAAAATATCATCCACTAGGGTTTTGCATTTTCTCACGTTTCAGACTCCTTAGGTCACGCAAAAACATCTCCAATTTCCGTCGGCCTGTTAGTCGGTCTCTCTGTGTGCTTATCTGTTGGCACGATAACTCTTGAACCAAATGAAATTTCGATTTCAAATTTCATGGGCATATAATTCTTGAGATAGGAAAGAAACCCATCAGTTTTTGAGCCATATTGCTGCAGAGAAAGGGGGTGAAAGGGATGGGAGTGGATTATGTGTAGTTTCAATAGTATTATGACAATTTTTCCTTTTTATATAGAGATAATATACACATCTTTTATCATAATTATTTATAGGCAAGGAAGGTTAAGTGATAGGGGACGGTCTCACAGGTGTTTTCTTGTTGTGCTATCTTACAGTCCCTGGCCAAATTATTAGACGCACTGCAAGATTTCATGTAAAATATTAATTACCGAGTGATATTGTACCGTTTTATTATTTTAAATTGATTTGTTTTTTATTTTTATATTATCCAATCAATTACCTATTTATTTGACATAAATAAAACAGCATTAATTTAGAAAAGCATAAGTTTATTAAGTTTTAAAGAAAAGTGAAATTAATGTTAGTAAAAGTCAATATTTAGTTGAGCCACCTTTAGCCGCTATCAAAGCTTTAATTCTGCGCGGCATGCTATCAATGCAAGATTGTACTGTCTCCTGCATTTGAGGATGATGATTCCACACATGAATAATCTTTTCTAGGAGCTGGGTTTTGTTGGTAATCACATCTTTAGCCACTTCTCTTTTCATCAGCTCCCACACATTTTCAATGGGGTTCATATCAGGGCTATTACCGGCCAATCCAACAGAGGGATATTTTTTTCTGCCAAAAAAGCTTTAACAGACCGAGCAGTGTGGCAGGAGCTCCATCTTGCATGAAAGTGAATGGTTCCCCATTTGGAAACCATTCTCTGAGCTGCGGAATCAACCGATTTTGTAATACTTCTTTGTACTGATCTTGCCTCATTATTCCTTTGACGACGTACAGACGTCAAGTGTCCTTGCCGCTGATGACTGACCAAATCATCACTTTGGTGGGATGTTTAACCATCGGGACGACACAATCAGTATGAAACTTTTCTCCATGACGACGACGCACATACTGAGCTTTATTCTGCAAAATTTCGAATGTGCTTCCGTCACTGAAGCAGACCTGTCAAAAATAGGAAAAATATATAAACTTCCATGTTTATTTGCTTTATTTAACTGAAAATGATAATAATGTATCAATTATTGATTAAATTGCTGTATCTTACCGATCTCCAGAAGTCCACATCTTTGTCTTGCCATTGTTTGGCCCACTTCAGGCGCTTTGCTTTCATTGCAGTTGTTAACTTGGGCTTCCTGGCGGGGCGACAGGGCTTAAAATCTAATTCTTTTAATTTTCTTCGAACAGTGCGCTCAGAAGCATTTACGCTAGCATCCTGGAGTTGTGATTTTATTACCTTTGTGGTAGCAAATCTGTTTTCTACACAAATTTTCTTCAAACATCTCTCTGACCGTGGAGTGAAAATTGGTTTTCTACCGCATCTTTTCGGGCTTAATTCCTTCCCTGACTCAATTTTCTTTTTTATGCGTCGTACACTAGCTTCAGAAACCTCCAATCTTCGTGATATTTCTCGGTTTGTAAATATTTTCGCAATCACAAGGGCCTTCACTTCAGCTTTTTTACGTGGTGAAAGATCGCCTTTTCTACCTATAATGAAAATAGTCCAATTACTTTTTTAAAACACTGCATACAAAATAAACTAATAACTGAGTAGTATAATACTGTTAAACAAACAATCACAGTCCATAAAGCCACAGAATCACGTCCGTACCTGACTCGATTCCGATCGCGACTGATACAGGTTTGTATTTGTTTACGTTCATGTATCACTTTGTCAACACAGTGTTGCCATATGTTAAAAATAAATACAAATATGTAGTCTACAACAATTCTTTTAAATAAAAATCAATAATATTGTAGTTTAAATATACCATTATTGCATAAAAACTCTTAAGAAACATAAAATTACTAAAAAAAAATACAGTGCGTCTAATAATTTGGCCAAGGACTGTAATCTGGGTTCTTGGGGTCGAGAGTCTAAAAATTATGTTAATTTTTCGTTATTTTCAATTTTAACAGCAACAGTACGTAACACTGTGCAACATTTTCGAGCTCATCGAATGTAAACTAAATTCTGACTTCAGTTTCTGGAAGTGCCCACCCAAACTAGCAAAACCCTATTTGGGTTTTGATAGTTTAGTTCGAATTTTTTTTTTTGCTTCAATTTTTTTGCTCGAGCTTTGGTTTTGCACTGCTATATCTCGTAAATTATTGGGAATTTCTCAATGCAATCTTCAGACAAAATGTTCTTCACACTAAAATACACAATTTTTTGTGAACATGTCGAGGCCAGATTTTCACTCTTTCGGGGTGTTTTTAGTGCAGAAAGCCCGAAAAAATTCCATTTTTTCACATTTTCGACCATAACTCACAAACCGTGCATATTTTCGACAAAAATGTTCTCTACATAAACACGAGTAACTTTGCTCAACATTGCAATAACCTACAATCGATCCTTATAGTTCTTTTGGCCATTGCAATGGAAGGAATTTCACACCAAAATTTCAGCTTTTTTCAGGTTTTACGTTCAAGAAAATGGTTTTTAGCTGACTTTTGAATATTTACTAACCATTAGCATCCATTTTTGGAAAAGAAATTTTAAAAAAAAATTTTGTTTGCAAACTGCTATGGTACACACACACACACGCTGGAATAAATACATACACATTTGAACGGGGAATCGCTTGTGTGTAGTATGGAATTGACGCTGCTAGTATTGATACAGTACCATATATCTAACAGGTGCGCATGTTAAGTATATGGCACTGTACCAATACTAGCACAGTGCGCGCCAATTCCATACTAGTGTTGGTATGGATTGTTGCACAGTAGGAACTTAGTACTTAAATGTTGTCAATTTTTCGGGTGTGTTTAAAATTGATACGTTTTTTTGCCTTTTTTTAAATTTTGAATTTTCATTAGCTCTATAAAATGGATAAAAATTTGCGAAATAAACTTTAACACAAAAAAAGGTATATTTGCTGATGAAAGCTGAAATTTTGGTGTGAAATGTACTATTTGGTGGCGAAATTCCTTACAACGGCCAAAAGAACTATAAGGATCGATTGTAGGTTATTGCAATGTTCAGCAGTTATCGTGTTGATGCAGAGAACATTTTTGTCGAAGACAGTTATCTAAAATATGCACGGTTTTGTGAGTTGTGGTCGAAAATGTGAAAAAAATGACATTTTTTTCGGGCTTTCTGCACTAAAAACACCCCGAAAGAGTGAAAATCTGGCCTCGACATGTTCACAAAAATTGTGTATTTTGGTGTGAAGAACATTTCATCTGAAGATTGCATTGAGAAATTCCCAATAATTTACGAGATACAGCCGTGCAAAACCAAAGCTCGAGCAAAAAAATTGATGACAAAAAAAAAAATTCGAACTAAACTATCAAAACCCAAATAGGGTTTTGCTAGTTTGGGTGGGCACTTCCAGAAACTGAAGTCAGAATTTAGTTTACATTTTATGTGTTGCACTGTGTAATGAAAATGTCAGGGTTCAGTTGTAAATATTTTTTAAACCAATTTTTGGCTTAATATATTTTTTTTATGTTTGAGGTACCATAAATACATCAATTAAAATATATGGTTTCATTTATTCTTTAGTATGAGAAAGGCAAATTTAGTATATATATATATATATATATATATATATATATATATATATATATATATATATACATACATATATATATATATATATATATATATATATATATATATATATATATATATATATATATATATATATATATATATATATATATATATATATATGTTAGCCTATTAATGGTTAAAGCATTATATCGATTTTTTCTTATTATTTAATATATGTTGAGTAAAAGTATCTAATTACCTAAATCTTTAGAAAAGGCAAACCTTTATTGTTATTCAGTAACTTAAGAAGCATTAGTGGGTTCAGTGACAGACAAATTTAGAAAAAAACTAACTTATTTATGCATCCTCGGCGGCAGTCTCTTCCTTCAAAGAAGATTCCACATAAACAGTAATTCTAACCACAAATGCATGCATATATGAATAAAGAGAAGAAGAATTTTGAAGAAACTATAAACCAAAATTCTTAACAAAGAAATGTTTTAATTTTATTATTTAATTTTTCAATGAAGAAAGAATATTCAAAAGTTATTTCGGCACCTCAGATGGCAGTACGTCTCCACATTTGACAAAATAGTAATTATAGAAGTTCGTGTGTTTTATATTTATTAAAAATTTATTAAATTTAAATCGTACTGTATTAAATTCCAATCTTCCTTATTTATTACTTATATGTTTGTAAATAGAAAATTTACTACTGACCCATACAACCTGTAAAACTCTTTAGCTTCTGTTACAGACAGAAAAACACACATAAATACATTTCCATATAAAGATATAATCTGATTCATTGTTACTTAATTCCCTTAATTTCACCTAAATGCGAAAATAAGATCATAAGACAAGAGAGGGAACTGATACCAACATTAAAGAAGATGACTACCTCCGGATGCAGGGATCATTTAAAGCGCTCTAAATCGTGTCCCGACGCTCTTAGGGCAGGTCACGGCACCGGGCGTCGGTAATGAGCGCCGCGACGGAGGAAAGCGGCACGGCGTGGCCTGATTACCGATTTAAATTAACAGAGTCGATTTCGGGGGCGAAAGTGAGGGTGACGAACTTTTTGTGGTCTTATTGAAATGATTTTATATATATATATATATATATATATTATATATATATATATATATATATATATATATATATATATATATATATGTATATATATATATATATATATATATATATATATATATATATCTATGTATATCTATATATATATATATATATATATATATATATATATATATATATATATATATATATATATATATATATATGTATATATATAGATATACATAGATATATATATATATATATATATATATATATATATATATATATATATATATATGTATATATATATAGATATACATAGATATATATATATATATATATATATATATATATATATATATATATATATATATATATATATATATCTATGTATATCTATATATATATACATATATATATATATATATATATATATATATATATATTATATATATATATATATATATATATATATATATATATCTATGTATATCTATATATATACATATATATATATATATATATATATATATATATATATATATATATATATATATGTATATATATATATAGATATACATAGATATATATATATATATATATATATATATATATATATATATATATATATATATATATATATATATATATATAAACTCCTGGACAAAATTAACGCAATAATCTGAAAATTAATTTATCTTTTTCTTATGTCAGTTTTAAAGTTTATCGAGTATTTGAATAGTAGGCTATGCATATTTTGTTTCGTTGTTTATGACAGAAATCAAAACAATTCGTTTAGATTTACAGTTTTAAAGAATTTTTTAGAAGATAAACAATTTTCTTTAATAATGCGATAGATTTTCTTTAAAAGTAAGCTTATAAATTCTTCCCTTTTTCAAAGTAATACGTTTTTGTGGTAGAGTGTTTTATTTTTGACCCCGAAGAATTAGAAAAATGAATCGAACAAGGAATTTAACTGAACACGAGGTAGTGCGAACCTCAGTTTTATTGGACGAGGGATATTGTCAGAGTTATGTTGCCAATTTGTTAGGCAAACATCGTTCCACAATAAGTCGTATGGTAAGACGCTTGAATGAAGTAGGAACTTATTCTAGAAGGCTATGGCAAGGGCGAAAACGATGCACTAGCGACCTATATGAACGTTTTATAAGACAATATGCTTTAAGAAACAGGACTGTCACTAGTTCTATAATAAGAAACGAACTCGAAGCTGTTCACAATGTCACAAATTCTTCTAAAACAGTTAGAAGACGGTTAAATGAAGCTGGATTAAACAGTAGGAGACCAGCCATTGCGCCCTTGCTTACTAGAGAGAACAAAGTTGCCAGGTTACGTTTTTTGTTCGAAATCACGAAAACTGGTCTGTGGATGATTGAAAACAAGTTTTCTTCACAGATGAAACTAGGGTTAGTCTAAAACATCCAGATGGTCGTGAGCGAGTATGGCGAAGGCCAGGAGAGAGGTTTGCTCCTTGCAATATCTCTGCAAGGATTCCATTCGGCGGTGACTCTGTTATGTTCTGGGGTGGCATCTGCTTTGATGCTCGCACAGAGTTAGTTCCTGTCCGTACGAGATCCATGAATGCTGACGTCTGTCTTGAGAATATTGTAATAGAACATGTGATGCCTTTCGGTCATTTTGTGGGGCCCAATTTCCTGTTTATGCAAGACAACGCTCGACCTCACGTGGCTAGGGAGGTACTCGATTATCTTAATCAAGTTGATATACCGATTATGCAGTGGCCACCAAAAAGCCCGGATCTGAATCCGATAAAACATGTATGGGATCACCTTAAGAAAAATGTGAAACGTCATATACCTGCACCTAGAAACCTGAGGGAACTTGAAAATGCAGTTATCATAGAATGGGAGCAAATTCCTCAAGATTTTGTCCAAAATTTAATTAGAAGCATACCTAGGCACATAGGCACATAAACGCTGTTATCCGAAGTAGAGGAGGCAACACACGCTACTAGTGTCCCAGTTACACCATTAATTTTGCTACTAGTGTCCCAGTTTATTTTTTTCATTATTACATAATTTCAACGATTTTGTTATTAGGTCTTAAGAATAATTTTAATTCGAATCTTATAGAGAAATTCGGTAGCTAATTCACTTTTAAAGTAAAGTTTTTTCTAACTCTTAGTGTAACCAATGTTCATAAAAAATTATTAAAATTAATTCGTTATAGAGATTTGTATGATTTAATATATTGTTGCGTTAATTTTGTCCAGGAGTGTATATATATGTATATATATATATATATATATATATATATATATATATATATATATATATATATATTTATATTTTACGTGTTCTTGGAATTAGATCATTAAAACTGTTCTTGATTTTGTTATATATTTATTAACGTTTCGACCTTCGGAAGAGGTCTTCTTCAAAATTTGCTCTAAAAGATTACATTATAAGAATTAAATATAGCTTATAAGAATTAAATATAGCTAGTATTAATCCGTTTGTTGTATATATATATATATATATATATATATATATATATATATATATATATATATATATATATATATATATGTATATATATATATATATACATATATATATATATATATATATATATATATATATATATATATATATATATATATATATATATGTATATATATGTATATATATATATATATATATATATATATATATATATATATATGTATATATATGTATATATATGTATATATATATATATATATATATATATATATATATATATATATATATATGTATATATATGTATATATATATATATATATATATATATATATATATATATATATATATATATGAGGCTGGTTTGAAAAGTCCGTGCAAAGTCCGAGAGATGGCACCACCGGCGCGTATCGAGGTCATGTTTAGTTAATAGCATCTCTTGAATGAACGCACACCAAGTTTCAGCCATATTAGTCTATTTCTTTGTGTTTGGCATTCGTGTGAATCAACGAAGTCGAGTGATTTTCAAGAAATGGACGAAAAAGAATTTCGTGTGGTGATTAAACATTACTTTATGAAAGACAAAACGCCTCAGGAGACTAAAGAGAAGCTTGATAAACATTATGGTGACTCTGCACCTTCGATTAGAACAGTTTATAAGTGGTTTCAAAATTTTCGGATTGGCCATATGGGCACAAGTGACGCTGAACGTTCTGGACGCCCTGTGGAGGTTACGACTCCAGAAATCATTGATCAAATCCATGATATGGTGATGGATGACAGAAGAGTTAAGGTGCGTGAGATTGCTAGTGCTGTGGGCATCTCGACTGAACGGGTACATAATATTTTGCATAAACATTTGGACATGAGAAAGCTATCCGCAAGATGGGAGCCGCGATTGCTCACGCTTGACCAAAAACGGAATCGTGTGAAGTGTTGCAAGGATGGTTTGCAGCTGTTCCAGAAGAATCCGGAGGACTTTAAGCGTCGTTTCGTCACTGTGGATGAAACATGGATACATTACTATACTCCTGAGACCAAACAACAATCTAAACAATGGGTTACCAAGGGGGGAATCTGCACCAAAAATGGCGAAGACCGTTCCTTCTGCCGGAAAGGTTATGGCGACTGTCTTTTGGGATTCGCAAGGGATAATCCTCATCGACTATCTGGAAAAGAGTAAAACTATTACAGGTGAATATTATTCATCGTTATTGGACCGTTTGAAAACCGAGCTGCAAGAAAAACGCCCGCGATTGGCCCACAAGAAAGTCCTTTTCCATCACGACAACGCACCAGCACACACCTCAGCAGTTGTGGTCGCAAAACTAATGGAAATAGGATTCCAACTCGTTTCACATCCCCCCTATTCTCCAGACTTGGCTCCCTCGGACTACTATTTGTTCCCTAATTTGAAGAAATGGCTGGCGGGACAAAGATTTTATTCAAACGAGGAGGTGATTGCAGACACTAATGGATATTTTGCAGACTTGGACAGATCCTATTATTCGGAAGGGATCAACAAACTAGAACATCGTTGGACGAAGTGTATAAGCCTAAAGGAGACTAAGTCGAAAAATAAAAAAGGTTTACCCCAAACACATAAGTAGTTTTTATTTCTGCACGGACTTTTCAAACCAGCCTCGTATATTTGCCACAAATATAACAGAAACTGTCAGACGAACTCACACACTTCCGCACAGATGACATTGCACTATATTGAACCAAGATCTATAAAACAAGGACGAGTTAACACGTAATTGTACCGCGCCACTTTCTACACTATCGGAGCGCGCACGTTCTGGTTACAACGTTTATGTTTGTTAATTTAGCTCACACAGGGCGTTCTTTATTTAGAAAGTAATGATAGTTATGGCCTTTATACATTTAAAAACAGTAATCAAAATAAAATTGTACCTATTTATTTATGACTTCAAGTTAGCCCAAAAAAACCCTTTTTTATAATAAAATTTTGCGTTTTGCAAAATAACTTGACGTTCTGGAATTTTTTGAGTATTTTTTTAGTTTTCAGAACACCTAAATACATAGAAATCAGTTGAAAACATCCAGACAGCATTTTTGTTGCAGACCTGTGTTATCATTTTGTATCAGACGAAGCTATAGTATAGCGAAACGCGTCATACAGTTTCTGTGAAAACTAAATAAAGTGGAAATTTGTCTTTCATTACATTCGTTATGAATTTCCATCAAGTAACAGCCACAACAATTCAAAGTGAATATTTGGGCATGAAAAAGCTCCGTTCGAAATGAGTACCGCGTTTGCTCACAGTGAACCAAAAACTACAACGTGTTGATGAATGCTGTTTGGATCTATTTAAGCGCAATAAAAAGGATTTTTTCATACGATATGTGACAATGAATGAAACATGGTTCCACCACTACATAGCGGCATCAAATCGGCAGTCAGCTAGGAAGATTTGGGCCTCTGTATTTTGGGATGCGCTGAGAAAGGAAAAACCATCAATAGCGAATATTATATAAAGTTATTGGTGCATTTGAAGGCAAAATTCGTAAAGGAACGGCCCCAAATAAACAAGAAGAAAGTGTTCTTTCATCCAGACAATGCACCGTGTCACAAATCAATGGTTACGATTGCAAAATTGCATGAATTGAAGCTCGAATTGCTTTCTCATCCACCGTATTCTCTAGATTTGGCCCCCAGCGACTATTATCTATCCAGAGATCTCAAAAAAATGCTCGCAGGAAAGAGTTATCGTTGAAACTGAGGCCTATTTTGAAGGCAAAGACAAATCCTTCTACAAGAAAGGTATAGAAATGTTAGAAAAGCGTCGGACTGACAGTATCCCTCTTGAAGGAGACTATGTTGATGAATAAAATCGAATTTTGCAAAAAAAAAATGTGTTTTAAGTAGCTAGACCAAAAACTTTTCAACGTACGTGTTATGATTTCTTCGAGGAACATTTTTTTTTATGGGTCTAGCGCACGTCCTACAGGGAAGTCCCTAAAGCGCTACAGGAGCGACACGTGTGCGGAGAAAGCGATTCACGTTGTTCTTAAATCGCTGTAAATTGTACTCGGTGGGAAACAAAGTCCTGGGCAAATTATTCCAAAGGGATGATGTTCTCCATATAAATGACTGCTTGAAAAGCGTTGTACGACGAGTAACAAGCTGAACCTCATACGGATGTGAAGTATTAGCGTGACGTGTACTTCTAACATGCACCGCTCTGGGAGGAATTAAGCGGGCCACATCCTTCGAACACTTTCCATGAAAATACTTGTAGAATAGGCTCAAGTCGCCAACCGTTCTTCGATGTTCCAGCGAATCAAGGCCACCTCTCAGTTCCGGGTCTCCAATCAGACGAACAGCTCTTCTCTGAATAGAATCCAACAAATGCAGTGTATGTTTGGGAGCGGAGCCCCAAACATGGGATCAGTATTCCATAGTTTAAGCTTTGTAAAGAACTAACAGTTGTTGTGAAGTGTAAAGCTTTCTGGTTCGAAATAATATTCCTAACTTCTGAGAAGCTCTCCTTGCTATGCCTGCAACATGTTCATGCCAGGACATATTTGCTCCCAAATTTACGCACAACAACTTGAGTGACGATGTTAGGGGAATGGACAACTTTTTTTAGAAAAAACTGCCGCCTGGGATTTTGTAGCGTTAAATTCCACTTGGTTACTGTCACCCCAAGATAGAATTTCTTCCAGGTCTTTGTTAAGTTGAATGACTTCCTGCTGTCTGCGGATATATGTCTGAGTAGCCGATGTCGGAGCGTTCAAAGTGAATGAAGAGATAAGTGTACTGTCATCTGCAAAGCTGTAGATTGGATTCTCGGTCTTTTCCAGCAGATTGTTAATATAAATGAGAAAGAGAGTAGGAGACAATATGGAGCCTTGGGGTACACCGGCGTTGATAATGAAAGTAGAAAGAAATCCGTCAACTGCCACTCGCAAAGAACGCTCTCTGAGGAAACATGAAAGCCACAAACAGAACTTTTCAGACATACCACAAGAACGTAGCTTAGCCAACAGCCCATCGTGCCAAACACGGTCGAATGCCTTGGATATGTCAAGAGCAACCGTTCGAGATTCTCCAAAGTGTTCAATTGCGTTGTTCCAAACATGTGTTACATAAGTCAGGAGATCTCCAGTTGATCTATTTTTACGAAAGCCATATTGGTGATCGCTAATAATATTGAATCCTTCAAGATATTTTAGAAGATGCTGATTGATAGCCTTTTCCATGACTTTCGATATTATTGAAAGCAGTGCGATTGGTCGATAGTTATTTGGCAAGGTCTTCTTGCCTTTTTTAGGTATTGGCTGAACTGTGGCACATTTCCAACAGGAAGGAAATATTCCCTTTCTGTAAGATAGGTTGAAAAGTCTACAGAAAACTGGTGTTAGGTGTTACCAAAATAAGTAATTTCTGAAATTATTTTAAAGTTATATTTCACATATTCGCTATGTTAAAGTAGCTGTTAACGTCAAACTAAGCTAATAACATAAAAAATGAAGTAAACTGAAAAAATTATCCTTATTACTCGCGCGACAAAATCATAACTCATAGCTGTTAAAAGGTACAAAAATCTTATCAAAAAAGAAACTCTCATAAATCTATTTGTGTATATCGTAAACAACACCCCAGAAAACTTTTCAAAAAAGACCATTAGCAACAAAAACTCTTCTTTCACGATTCCATTTATCACGACTCCCGCACATTTTGATACACTCGCGGCTGGGACGGGAACAAATTTATCATGCCAGAGGAATAATAACGCACATATTCCTCCCAGATAAATAGTTCTGTCTATCATTGTTCAAAGTTTGTGTCGTGCCATGGATTATAAATGGCCTCTTTCGCCCTGAGAAATGAACCTTTCGGGAAAACCTTTGCCGGTTTTTCCGGTATCCATTTTTGAGAACAGCAGGGGCGTAGCCTGTTACGGTCGAGACTTTTATGGAGCAACATGCTGGGTTTAGCGAGAGAACAAAAACATCGGTTTTTCTGGAAATATTACTATACGTGGGATAAAAAGTCCCGACATTTCTGAAGGAAAAAACAAAATTGATTTTATTCTTCAACAAAGTTTCCTTCAAGAGTGATACATTTAACACGTAGGCTGAAAGTTTTTGTATATATATAACAAGGATTTTCTATAGCTGACGCTGTCTTCCTTCTCTCAACCTTTGATTCCATCCGTTTCTATCTTCCCAGTCTCCATCTGTTAGACCCCTGTCCTCCATAGCCTCGTTCAAGTCGTCTCTCCACGATCGTTATTTTCTTTATCCACCTATTATCTTCGCTTCGTCTTATGTGTCCATACCATTTTAATCATTTTTCTTCAATGGTGTTTATTGCGTTCTCTTTGATGTTCATTCTGCTTCTTATTTCTTCATTTGCTATTCTCTCCTTACGTGTCACTCTACAACATCTTCTCTAATACTCCATCTCTACCGCGTTAATTTTAGATTTGTTTCTTTTGTTGATCGTCCATGTTTCTGACCCGTATGTCATTATGCTTTGTATTATTGATTTGTATATGCGTGTTTTGTTTCTCTTTGTAATGTGCTTGTCCCACAGGATCGAATTTAATTGTCTTATGCATGTTCGCGTTTGTCCTAATCTAGCTTTAATCTCTTCTTCTGATGTTGCGTTTTTTGAAATGATGGTTCCTAGATATTTAAATCTATCGGTTCCTTTGATTATTGTTTCGCTATCTACTTCTAGATTCTCCACGTTTCCCTCCTTTGTTGTTAGATATTCCGTTTTATCAAAGTTTATTGCTAATCCTGCTTTAGTGTATTCTTCTTTCAGTTTTCTTACCATATAACTGAGGTCTTCCTCATGTTGCGCTATGATTACTTGGTCGTCTGCGAAACTTAGAGTATATAAATAATCTTCTCGTATTGAGACTCCTATTCCACTACGTTTTTGCTTCCATTTTTTTAATGTTTGTTCGAGGTATATTTTGAATAGTGTTGGGGATGTAGAGCATCCTTGTAATAGGCCTTTTGATGTTTGGAGTCTCTTCCCTATTTTATGTCCTATTTTTATGTTCACTGTGTTGTTTTCGTAGAGAGCTTTTACTGCGTATATTAGTTCTTTGTCAATGCCTATTTCTTTCATTGCGTTCCATTAATCTTTGTCTTGGTACTGAGTCATAGGCTTTTCTTATGTCTATGAAGGCTAGATGAACTTCTCTATTCTTTGCAAGTTTTTTTTCTATTGTTTGTTTTATAGTGTATATGTGGTCTATACATGATTTTCTGGCCGTAAAGCCTGCTTGGTCTTCTCCAATTTTTCCTTTTATATTTTCCTCCATGATATTTTTAATAATTTTTCCATACAAACGTCCCATACTCGATATTATGCTTAGGCCTCTATAGTTTGTGCATTTTCTGCGGTCTCCCTTTTTAAATATAGATACTATATAAGCTTTTGACCATTCCTCTGGTATTTTTTCTCCATTTATCGCTCTGTGAAACATGTTTCTTAGCATTCGATGTAATTTATTAGAACCGTACTTAATCATTTCATTTACCACACCCCCAGGCCCTGCAAATTTATTATTTTTGAGTGTTTTTATTGTCTTCTTTACTTCTTCATAGGTTAGTTCTATCTCTTTTATTTCCTTATTCTGTTCTTCTTCAGGGTTCTCTTTTTGGAATTCTTGTCTATCTTCTGTTAGCAGCTTCTTATAATATTCTTCCCACTCGCTTTCTGGGATGTACTCTATATACGTCTTCTCTCTATTGTTAGTCCTTAATGCTTTAATTATTCTCCATGACTCTGTACTTCTAGTTCCTCCTTTATACTGTTCTACATATTCGCACGATTTTTCCCATCTATCGTTCTTTTCTTTGTTTATCATCCTCCTCGTTTCTGCATATTTGTCTTTATATTTCTGTAGATCTTCTTCTGATTTTGTATTCAGCCATTTTTCGTATAGTCTTTTTTTCTCCTTTATAGATTCTTTGGTTTTTTCGCAGATTCTAATTTTATGTTTCTCATTCTCGTTGTCTTCTTTACCTAATGCTTCTAGGGACGCCTGTTTGATGCATTCTTTTATGTGGTCATACATCTGTTGGAGGTTTGTCGTAGTTAAATTCATTTAATTTTTGATCTAATCGTCGTCTATATAAGTCTCTTATCGTTTCGTCTTGCAGTAAGTGTATTTTGTATTTTATTTCTTTGTCTGCTTTTTCTGTTATCTCATTAGTATTTCTGTTTTCTTTATCTCTTTTTTCTTTTTGCTTTATTATCTTTTATATTTGCTATTAATAGTCTATGGTCTGTTCCACATTCTGCCCCTCTCTTTACTCTTACGTCTTTTATTTTGATAGTGGTATCGTTTCTAATTATAATGTAGTCTATTACTGATTTTAAGTTTCGTGTTTCTTGCATCCAAGTATATTTGTGGATGTCCTTGTGTTTGTAGAATCCGTTTGTTATTTTGAGGCCGTTTAGTTCACACAGCTCTATTAGTCTCTCTCCGTTGTCGTTAGTAATGTCTTCTCCGAATGGTCCTACGGTATTGTCCTTTGTTTTTTCTTCCTGTTCTCCCATTCGGATCTCCCATTATTATTAATTCTTGGTTTTTCTTTACTTTTTGTGTTTCTATTTCTGGTGTTTCCATAAAATTATCTTTTTCTCTTATAGTGCTGTCTTCTGTTGGGCCGTTATACACCTAATATTACCATGTCTTTTCCTAGCATTGTTATATTTAGTTTTATGATGCTTTCATTGATGGGTTCCAAGATGTTATTTTCTTTTTCCACTTCTTTTTTACTAATATTCCAACTCCGACCTTTGCTCTTTCTTCCTTCTTTACTCCACTCCAACAATGCATCACTTCATCTATTTCTTCTATTCCACTTCCCTTTTTCTTCGACTCGCTTATTACTAAAATGTCTATGTTCATCTTCTTAAACACTTGTATGACTTCGATGTTCTTTGTCCTCCATCTCTGTATATTCCAGGTGCCGAGAGCAGCTATTCTGTTTCGGGATTTCTTCGTTTGGCTGAGTTTTAAGCTTGGGTTAACTATTCGCTTTGAACTAGAATTGCCCCGCCTCCCCGTATCCGATGGGGCTCCCTTCTTCGAAGGTGTTGATTGCCACCCGGGGATTTTTGCTTATCTTGTGATTTTTTCATCCTACTTTTCAAAAACAACTAGCATTTACCAGTTTAGGTTTTACGTGTGTTAATGTGCTAACTCCTAACGCTACAACCCTCCTCCTTTATCCGGGCTTGGGACCGGCAACAGTGTTGATGAACTACTCAATCCATCCATCAACACTGCAGGCGGAGTTTTTGTCTAGCTACTTAAAACACATTTTTTTTTTTGCAAAAATTCGACTTTATTCGTCAATATAGTCTTCTTCAAGAGCTGTTCAATGATTTTCTAATATTTCTATAGAAGGATTTGACTTTGCTTTCAAAATAGGCCTTAGTTTAGGCGATAACTTCTTCGTTGGAACCACATCTCTTTCCCGCGAGCATTTTTTTGAGGTTTACGAATAGATAATATAGGTTAGGAAGCAATTCGAATTTCAGTTCATGCAATTTTGCCATGGTAACCATGGACTTGTGACACGGTACATTGTCTTAATAAAAGGGTACCTTTTTCTTATTCATTTGGAACCGTTTCTTTGCGATTTCTGCCTTGAAACGCACCAATAACTTTATATAATATTCGCTATTTATGGTTTTTCCTTCTCAGCATTGTCTATGAAAATTATTTCATCCAAAATACAGAGGCCAAAACCTTCCAGCCGACTGTTGTGTCTGTGGTCGCTTCGGGCGGCTTTCACCAGCTGCTGTCCACTCAGCTAACTGCCGATTTGATTCCGGTCTGTAGTGGTGGATCCATCTTTCATACATTGTCACATATCGCATGAAAAAATCCTTTTTATTACGCTTAAACAGGTCCAAACAGCGTTCAGAATCATCAACACGTTGTTGTTTTTGGTCCACTGTGAGCAAACGCGGTACCCATTTTGAACAGAGCTTCCTCATGCCCAATGTTCATGCAAAATATGACCGACACGTTCTTTTGATATCTTTAGGGTGTCAGCTATCTCATGCAATTTCACTTTACGGTCATTCAAAACAATTTCGTGGATTTTTTTTGGTGTTTTCCGGTGTATCCACCTTATTTGGGCGTCTAGATCGTTCAGCATCATTTCTATTTGTACAACCGCGTTTAAATTCAGCATACCACTAAATAATGAGTGATTTTCCAGAGGCAGGATAGGATGGTTCTACAAATACGCTACAATATGTGGATGGACAAGAAATTAACAGAGGAAGAGCTGAAAGATCTCGACTTGACGAAAATGGCCAAAGAAGCTGATTGTTTTTTTTCCCACGATAAAGAAAGCTCTTTTGATTATGCTGGCATAGCCATGCACGACTTGTACCATTGAGCGGTCTTTCAGCACCCTCAGAAGAATAAAGGCGTGGCTGAGAAGCACGATGGGGGAGATCGCTTGACGAAGCTCGCTATGAAGAACTTCCATAGAACATTCATCTCCTAAAAATTATGAAGACTTTTTGAAGGACGTGTTGGTTAAATTTACGGCTAATCTAAGGAAATTAATGCTGTATTAATGAACTAATAGGAAGTCCCCGTAATACTCATCAAACCATTACTTTGCTTGTACGGTATTTTTTCCCATCAAAAAACAGTGTTTAATCAATACACGAAATTCGATTTTTTCCATTGTCTTGAAAACATCAAACGTAGCATCACTAAAACCACTGTAACTTTTAAACTAATCGTCGAAATGTCATCAAATTATGTTGCATATGGTTTGAAGGTTGATACTTCCTAAAAATCATATGGATTTTTTGAAAAGGGCAACTTTTCAGCCTACATGTTATTTCAGGGATCGTTCATCATTTGGATACCTAAAATACGCCTCAGTTTTCCATCCACTTGCTTCGTTAGAGCCAAATCTCTTTCTCTGGAGGTACCTTTTCAAATTTGTAAAGAGGTAATAATCGCTGGGGGCTAGATCTGATGAATTTGGAGGATGAGGAACAAATTCATAGGCCAATTTAAGCATCGATTTTATGGAGTTGTGATCTGGTGCATTATTTTGGCAGAACATTTTCTTCATTAAATGCGTCCTTTTTTTTCTTGATTTCACCGTTCAAAAGGTCCAATAAACTAACATAATAGTGCGCATCCCAAAATATGTTGATTTTCATACAACAACCGCAATTTGTGAATCGAGCAACAAACAATAGAAAATGTATATATATATATATATATATATATATATATATATATATATATATATATATATATATATATATATATATATATATATATATATATATATATATATCTAGGACAGCAAATTGAAATTGGCAAGAATAATTTAAAAGCAGATTGAAAACGAAGGATGAATTTGCCGGTTCCTCATGAACCATGGGGCTCCCGTGATCATCCTCAGGATCTTGTTCTGCACTGTCTGGAGTTGGGCTCTCCTTATCTTGCAAAGCTGGCACCATATGTGGTAGGCGTAAGTGAGGCTTCCCTTTACGACGATGTTGTAGCTTGGTTCTTGGCAACAACTTACTGGAGCGATTTATAATGGGATATAATTTGTCCAGCCGTTGCTTCGCTTTCCTGGTGACAGTGCAGATCTGGTCATTTCAGACGAGTTGTTTATCATACTGGATGCCAAGGTACTTGATGGAGTTTGCCCATTGGATGCGGGAGCCTTGAAGTTGGAGATGTCCATGAGGGGTATCTTTTTATAATTTTTACTTGAAAAATTTTATATCTACGTACCCTTACATAAAATTACTCAAAAAAAAAAACACGCCAAAAAACACTTAACTAATTGAGCATTTTTTCGTAGCTCAACTTCAGTGTTTTTCCTTACGAAAAAACTCTCAACTTTAGTGTTATATTATGAAAAAAATAACCGGTCAAGTGCAAGTTAAACTTGCACAATTAGTGTTCCGTACGTTGATTGCTTTTAAAATAAAAAATTTTGTTACAGAGGTATAAAATGATCAGTGACTTCACAAAACACACCCCAAATGAGTTTTCAACAAAGTTTGTTTCCAATCTTTACCGAAAACTGATGACCTTGATTTTTTTTTATATACCAGATAAATTATTAAAGGTAATGCACTCGTGATAATTTTCGTTCATTCTACACCTCGTGGAGAATATTCCAGAATTTTTTAAAAAATTTTGGATCAGTACTTTTCGAGATAAGGTGGGGGACAGCGATTTTTTTCGCGATTTTTTAAAAATAATACATAGAAAAGTGTGCGCAAGTATTACATTATATATTATATATATATATATATATATATATATATATATATATATATTACTCGTGTTTTCACAAACTTTCATTTGACACCACACTTGATGACCTAGTAAAAAAAATTTTTTTCACTTTCGATTTCACCCCCAAAACTAACCTCTCAAGTCAAAATTTAACTTTCAAAACTACACGGCTCTGATGAGGCCACCAATTCCTATATTATTACCAAATTTCAACTTTCTATGACAAATTGTTTCGGAGTCATCTTATAAGTGTTCCGTATGGAACACTAAAAAATAATAAAGATTTTTTTAATAGAATAACTAAATAGGAAAACAATATGTTTTTTTTGGCAGCTGAAAGCTTCAAAAAATAAATTTTCACTGCAATCAGCTGCATAAAAAACGCGCGCGTGCGCTAAGAGCTCATGCGCGCTATTTTATTTATCCACATCATTGCTGCAAAAATTAACATACTGACCTGAATTTTTGATATGATACTCGCAAATGTATGAAAAATAAGACGACATTAGTCATTTCTGCCAATTATTTAATTAATATTCAAATTTTTCAGCGTAAAGTTTATTCATTGTTAATAACAAATTAAACAAACAATTTTATCAAATGACTATATGCGTAAGAAGCGTACAAGTCTAAAGAGTGTTTCTAGGCAAAAATCAACTTGATTCGTTAATTATTAACAAAAAAACGTTGTAAATTGATTTTGTCAATCGATCGACGCGTTCACAGCATTATCCTCTCTCCTACCTACTAGGGAAACAGAACTCATGTGTACAGGCAGTTCTGCAATCCGGTGTCCCATTTTATACCTCCGTAACAAAATTTTTTATTTTAAAAGCAATTACGGTACGGAACCCTAATTGCGCAAGTCCAACTTGCACTTAGCCGTTTTTTTTTTCTTTTTGAGATTTGATCGTTGTTTCTATGCTATATATTTCTATCAATATAACCTAGTATAACAAAATTGATGAAAAAAATTTTCCTCGCCAATATGTATATTTATTTTAAGAAAAAAAATTAAAATAAACTGTTTGTCAGCAAAGAAAAATGATTCCAAATCCAGTTTTATCCCGTCGCTCTGTAAAAGCAATATAAAATTGAAAAATAGATTGCGCCAAAAAAGAAACGAAAAATAAAGAATACTATCTATCCACGTCGCATGCAGGCTCACATCACATACACATAGAAGTAACGTCGTTCTCACATAAAATTCGCTTATAACAGCAACTCTTCTGCTCGCCTACGTATGTAGATTCCTTTTGATCCCGGTCCCTGTTATATCTGAGATCCTTCGGGAAGCACATATATATGTCTATATATATGCGGCTTCATCCCTTTTACCATTCGAAAAGAGGGCTTTTTTTACGAGAATTCCCTCATGTGGAGCTCTCTCGAGTCGTTCGGTGGAAAATCCAATACAAAATACAAGGTGGTGTATTTTTTCCTTTTATGGTAGAGAAGATTTGTTTATCGTACAAATTGTTCCTCGGAATAAAAGTAGTTTTATTTGGTTTTTATACAAGAATGTTTTTAAATCAATTTTTTAGGTGAAGCAAAGATAAACTTTCTTAGGATGAATAACAAAACAGGCCCATCTATAATTATTCGGAAGTTATAGTCCAACTACCTGCTTTCCAGCAGAAGTATGGCCGTAATTTAGATTTAGGATAGTTGATATAATTTAGTCCGTACTTTTGCTCTGTTATCTCCAGCCGTTCCATTATTTCAACAAGTTCATGCTGATTTCATATAATAAGGGCTGCATCATCAGCGAAACTCATCTTGATGACCTTTAACCCTAGTCGATATCTTCTTGTACAGCCTCTCAATCCATATGTATTTCTTGACCTATACGAATGTTTTTTGATAGAAATTTGCTTATTTAGAATGTTATTATGCCGTTTTCTTATAATACTTTAGTAAATTTGGCAAAATATTCTCGAGTATCTAGCTAGCTAACAAAAGCAACTTAAAAGTCGATAAACAAAGGATAATAGATGTGTAATATTCTGATCCTTATGAAACACTAGCCGTGCCCGGGGCTCCGCTCGCGTGGACTTGATTCACTGTTACCATCACTGCTTATTCCCTGTGTTACCTAACGTAATAAAATATATCCTATAACTTGACCAGAGAACCCATGTATGAATTAAAAAAAAAAACGTAATTCAGATAAGTGGTTCTCGAGTGAACGGGACAGATAGACAGACAGGGAATCGTTGCATTTTATATATACTCGTATATTATATTTTTTGTTACATGATATTGTTCTATATTTAACGGTTTAGGCACCGTATTGCAAGAGAGTGCGCTAGCGGCAAACATTTTTCCGACTTGTTTCACTATTATCGTCACTGTTTATTTCTTTTATTACCTAACGTAATAGAATATATCCTATATCCTGGCCAGAGAACATATGTATGTTTAAAAAAAAAGAGAGACATTGCATTTTATATATATTATAAATTCATTTCATCATTGGCTAGTAAAAATTTTATTTTAAAACTTTTTATAGAAGGTACAAGTACCAGAAAAAAAGAAAATTTTAATAATTAAACATAATAACTTATCAAATCATAAGCTACTTGCCATAAACGTAGTCTTTAAATTTGGCATGAGTATAAATTTTAGAGTATTATTTAAAACCAAATTATGCAACGGATCTACGACATGATGCTGAGGTTAATCGGTTACTAATATCTTTATCATCTTCACCAAGGCTTGAAATGGAGTGAAACATGACATGTCCCAGTGTGGCATTTGAAAGACAGCACGCCCGGCTTGTCCATTACTTACGGAAACCATTACATGTTTTTCTACGTAGGGAATAATGTTCTATTTACTATTCTGTAAACAAAACTACCTCGATACACATCCTGCATAGTCCCGAACTTTCATATTTCACCCCAAATATCATTACTCAAAAGATCGACATGGGGGGGTGGCAGACAATCAAACAGGGGTGAGCGGATTCGATTGCTTTTGACAGTGACAAGCCGATGCATGGCGTCCGAATTTGGCCAATCAGGCGTCGTTCAGTTTGACATCGACCGGCATCGTGACGGCGATGTCGTCTTTGTACTTGAATGACCCTTTTCAAGTTTTGTTTGAAGTGTACGTTTTAGGAAGATGATTTTTATTTTTTCCTGGATTAACTTTTGTTCTGTTTAGGATGACATGGGATTATTTGGTCGGATGTTAGAGGAAGTAGTATGTTTGGTTTGTCGGTTTTTTGTTCTTTATTGTCTCTTTTGTTTTGCTGCATTTATTTAAATATAACGCAGTAGACTAACTACGAATATTTAAGCTTAAAATTTGGCCATTATCGCATCTAAAAATCTAGAAAAATTCTCTTGGTACTATGGAACTATACAATAGTTAACGACCTCTGAAGCAATATCACTTTAAAACTGTAGGTTTTTTTTATCCATTTTAAGTATTATATGTTGGGGGAAACTATGTTTTTTTTGTGACCTAGGAACACTGAAACGTAAAGAAATGCATTGATCTTTTTCACGAATACGATAGTTTCCTGGGTCAATGGAAGTAAAAATTAAATTAATAATCTTCACATGATTCTCAAGGTTTAAAATATTTCACCCTAATCATATAAACATCAGAATCAATACCTTTTCTTTCATATAACAGAAATAATATAAAATTGTACACGTGGTTATATCCCTGGAAATATGGGCATTTTCCACGAAAGGGAAACGGTTTTTTCTTTGAAGGGGGTGCGGAGTGTTTTCCAAAGAAGGGTGTGAGTATGTGTAGGCCATCCGTCTTTTACCAAACGCTATCTTACCGATGCAGGCGAAAGAAGTGACGGTTGATGTGCGCTCAATGTTAGTACGAAGTGGGTGTAGAAGTTGTTTTTCTGTCAATTTTTTTTTTTGTCATCGATATTGTATTGGTAAGAAGAATATTTATTTTCTGTGTTTTTTTTTTATCAATAATTGAATTATGCTTTTTTTTTCATATAGAAGTTTGTTATTTTTATATTTCTTGCTAATAATTTCTAATGTTGATAAAAGGACATTGGCATTTTTAATCTCTGTAATGTCTGTATACTTAAAGGTTTTCCGAAACATTGTTGAAAAAAAAGTTTGTTTACATACATATACATATACATATATATATATATATATATATATATATATATATATATATATATATATATATATATATATATGTTTATCGAGGGGAGCGCCAATCGTAGCAGGAAGCCTCTTGAAAACAAAGTCCTAATAGTGGACCTCTAAATGCTTAGACAATTCCTAACATTATAAACTCAAATCGATGACCATAGGGAGGAGATTTCCCACAAAGAGAACATTTTCAACTAAACTTTAAAAACTTTGTATTTGAAAATTGATGGCCCAACATTATGAGTTTTCACGAAAAACAACCCTTTCATATAATAAGAGTTTCAAAATTCTTTGAATAAATAAAACCTTGTTTCTAACAAGACGCGAATAATTTTTGCAAGCATGGATTGATTTAATGAAGGCAAAAGTAAAAAATGTTATTTGAAAAATTTCACGGAATTATAAAAACCTGTAGGAATTGAAGGAATCCAAACAGAATATAAAATAAGGTCACATAGTGGATGATGCATCGACAGAGTTATGGGCACGGCAAAAACCAGGCGCCTCCACGGGAGAAACGAAGACGACGAAATTGAATTTAAATTCATGAAAAGTGGAAGTCGCTTTGACTGGCGCTAGTCTACTGGGATGTTCCTAAAAATTTGTTACTTTTAAATATCTTCGACGTTCGATTTTATCGAAACTTAATATTTCTCGTACTGTTTACGAAATATACGATCCTTTTACTTTCTCGCTATACTCTGTTTATTCGAAACTAATAGTAATAATAATGCCAGTGGAGGGACTGGCGGTCCAATAACAGAGGCGCGCTGTCTATTCCCAGGTATTTTTCAGGTAACAATGCTCTTTTGTAACGAAGTTTTGTTGCCGAACAAATCATTTTATTTATATGCCTTCCTGTTGCCGCAATTATAAAAACATATTTAGAACAGCATGCCCAAGTGTCAAGCCAGTTAGTGACAAGTCAGTTAGTGTGTTAACCAAATGTCCTCTCCAGCGAAACCCCAAAAGTTCGGGTAGCTAACCCATAGTGAAAAGCGTATAGTTAGAAATGTATTTTACTACCTTAAAAACGATCAAAATTGTGATTTTTTTTATGGGTCTAGCACACGTACTGCAAGTAAGTCCCTAAAACGCTTCAGGAGCGGCATGTGTGCGGAAAAAAGCTATTCACGTTGTTTTTGAATCGCTTAACTGTGGACGATTGTGTGACAAAACATTCCTTAATGATCGGAGTTGGTAAAGCCACAGTTTACAGAATTTTAAGAGAAGAAAAGAAAGGGGTTATAGACTCTTCAAAAAAGAAACCCGGCAGAAAAAACCTCAGCTGATAGATAACACAAAACAAGCAGTAAGGCGTATTGTTCATGATGTTTTTTTATGGAAAAAAGAATCCTAACTTTAGACATGATCCTGAAAGCCGCGACAAGCGACCCAAAAATACCGAAAATGAGTAGAATAAAACTATGGAGTGTTTTAAAGGGTATGAATTTCTATTGGAAAAAGTGTAAAAAAAATCTTTATTTATAGAAAGTGGAGGAATTGTACACTGGAGAAGAGATTATTTAAGGAAAGTTAAAAAAGCTCGCTTCCAAGGAAAAAGGATATATTACTTAGATGAGACGTGGATAAATAAAGGGTACACAGTCCAGATATCTTGGCAAGATGGGAATATCAAAAATACCCGCCCAGCATTCGATGAAGGTCTCTCTACTGGTCTTAAACCGCCATCTGGTAAGGGATGCGTTGAGCCTGTATTGAGGGTGGAAGATAAAATCTAGACTGTGGACATGGCAGTAGATGCCATTGTTGAAACTTTATTCTATAATATATATAAAATGCAACGTCTCTCTGTCTGTCTGTCTGTCTGTCCGTTAGTGACCTTATCACTGGAGAACCACTTATCCGATTTACGTACTTTTTTTTTTAAAACATACATATGTTCTCTGGCCAGGTTATAGGCTATATTTTTATTACGATAGGTAGCATAAGGAATGAGCAGTGACGTAAAATAGTGAATGATGTCGGAAATAAGTTTGCCGCTAGCGCGGGCCTTTGCAATACACAGCCTAAACCATTAAATATGGAACAATATTATGTAGCAAAGAATATCTGTAATGTATAATCTATAATATATATATAAATGCAATGTCTCTCTGTCTGTCTGTCTGTCCATTAGTGCGTTTATCACGCGGGAACCTCTTATCCGATTTACCTGTCTTTTTTTAAATTCATGCATATATTCTTTGGCCAGGTTATATAATAATAATAATATATATCTATAATATATATAAAATGCAATGTTTATCTGTCTGTCCGTTAATGCGCTTATCCCTCGAAAACCACTTATCCGATTTACGTGATTTTTTAAATTCATACATATGTTCTCTGACCAGGTTATAGGTATATATTTTATTACATCTATAATATATATATAAAATGCAACGTATTCTGTCTGTCTGTCTGTCCGTTAGTGCGCTTATCACTGGAGAACCACTTATCCGATTTTCGTACTTTTTTTTTTTTAAAAACATAAATATGTTCTCCGGCCAGGTTATAGGTTATATTTTATTACGATAGGTAGCATAAGGAATGAGCAGTGACAATAATAGTAAATGAAGTCGGACAAAGTTTACCGCTAGCGCGTTCTCTTGCAATATACAGTCCAAACGATCAAATATGGAACAGTATTATGTAGCAGAGAATATCTATAATATATATAAAATGCAATGTCTCTCTGTCCGTCTGTCTGTCTATCTATCTGTCCGTCCGTTAGTGTGCTTATCACTGGAGAACTACTTATCCGATTTACGTGCTTTTTTTTAAACCATACGTATGTTCTCTAGCCAGGTTATAGGATATATTTGATTAGGTGACATAAGGAATAAGCAGTGACGATAATAGTGAATTAAGTCGGAGAAAAGTTTGCCGCTAGCGCGTTCTCCTGCAATACACTCCCTAAAGCATTAAATATGGAACAATATCATGTAGCAAAGAATACAATATATATAAAATGCAACGTCTCTCTGTCTGTCTGTCTGTCCGTTAGTGCGCTTATCACTCGAGAACCACTTATCCGATTTACGTGTTTTTATAAATTTATACATATGTTCTATATAATTCGATATAAGCCTAGATAATGGGAGATAAGGTGAGATAATGGGAGATAAGTATAAATAATGGGAGATAAGTCGAGATAAGCCTCGCTAATGGGAGATAAGGTGAGATAACGGGAGATAAGTATAAATAATGGGAGATAAGGAGAGATAATGGGAGATAAACAGAGATAATTCTAGGTAATGGGATTTATGATGAGATAATGGGAGATAAGGAGAAATAATGGGAGATAAGGAGAAATAATGGGAGATAAGTCGAGATAAGCCTAGATAATGGGAAATAAGGTGAGATAAGGAGAAATAATGGGAGATAAGGAGAAATAATGGGAGATGAGCAGAGATAAGCCTAGATAATGGAAATTATGTAGAGATAATGGGAAATAAGGAGAAATCTTGGGAGATAAGGAGAAATAATGGGAGATATTTTATTACGTTGGGTAACATAAGGAATAAGCAGTGACGATAGTAGTGAATCAAGTCCACGCGAGCGGAGCCGCGGGCCCAGCTAGTTATACAAGTAAATTCAAATGAGTCGGATAATGATAGTTCTAGGATGTCGAAGATAGTAGATTGGTAATACATTTTTCATTGTTGTTTGACTTCTTCATTTGTCTATTGTTTGATTAACAATGTTAATTATAAAATGTTATTTTTTCTAATATATGTTTAAATATTATAAAATTGTTTGATTCATACTATTCGCAAATAATACGTATACGCCCAGGCGCACCACCACTGGCCAGAAATATTTCAGACTATTTAGCCCCAAACAACAAAAAAAAAAGGCCCGTTTTCCGTTTGTATTCAAACATAAGAGATTGCGAATATTAGACCTATGTCAGATGGTATTCTAATAAATTGCTGAACTGTTGCATTACAGGTAAGATGTAGGTAAAATTTTGGGGCCCTTACTACTACTTGATGCTAATTTGTATAATTCTAGATGATTTATTGTTATCACTTTCAAATAAATATATTATAGGGCAGTGAATTCGTAAAAAAAATTATTCTCGAAAATTTTGAATTTCTTTACGTTTCCGCATTTCCAGATCACGAAAATCATAGCTTTCTATTACCCTTGGTTTGTCGATTGCCGCTATAACTTCCGAAAGAAAAAAAGTATATTATTTATTCTAGTTCTTGATTAAGGGAACAAACAAATTTTAGTAATAATTATTTATAGTCAAACACGTAAGGGACACGGAAAAGTTAGAACGAAAGTTTTGAAGATATCTGTATTCTTGAGGTCGTTCGAGAAGACAGACCGCCAAAAAAGTGAAATTAACTTTTTGATGCCATAAGGAACAACGGTTCGAGGATGGAGATTTCGATTTATAGGGATGGTTTTTCATATACTCACATTTAGGTTACGCAATTTTTTTTTTTCTCGTCTATTTCAGCACTTCAGTGAAGAAGTACTGGTACACCCAGCATATTGATAGGAGCCACTTCTTTACGTCCTGAACGTTCTGACGACAAGATTTTTTTCTAGTTGAAGTTGATGAAATGTAAACATTTCATCATCCATAGTCGGATGTAAGCCTTCCCAAGTTGTCTCCAATGAGCTTTGGTGTTTGCTTTTTGCATCCAATCGTGTCCTGCTAATCTTTTTATGTCGTCCGTCCATCTTGTCTGTGGTCTACCTCTGCATCTTTTGTGTCCTCTAGTCCTCCGTCCAACTATACGGCGCGTCCATCTGTTATCATTCATCCTTACGATATGCCTTGCTCAATTCGACCTTAATGTCCATATACATTGTATTACATCTGTCACTTTTGATCTTTTTCGAATCTCGATGTTGGGAATACGATCTTGGAGTCTAATATTTAGCATTCTCCTCCCCATTGCTCTTTGGGTTACCTGAAGTACTAATATACTCTGTATTAAAACATACCACAAATAGATTATAGATAAACTATTTTCCTCTTTTATTATGTAGAAATGAATTAATCACTTCCAACTACTGAAGCCTCGCTCACTCTAAATTTTACAAATTGAGGTCTCAATAAATTGTAATTTTTACGAGAATAACCCTACAATTTTATATTCCGTATGCTTGTGTGTGTTTTTAACTCATCGCTGCAGGATTTCTTGTTTCTTCAGAAGTCAGGAAATCATTGGTAGAATTGGGACGTGCATTGAGAGATAAAGAAATAATAATACGAATGAGGAATATTGAGTGCGAACGGTCCATCATATAATATATCTATATTTTAAATTTACAATTTAGACACAAGAAGACTTGTTTCAAGAATATTTGAATACTAAATCGTCTTTAGCTAAAGATTACGAGATTACGGGGTCTATTTTTTCAGATTCAAACGCTTCGACAATCCTCTGAAGAAGTAGTCTAGCAAAATAGATCGGAAAAAGTAACTTTTCTCGGCAACGATGCTTAACATCATGAGCGAAACATCAAAATCCACAGACAATTCTATATTTGTTATAATAATTTGTATTTTTTATTCTTGATGAGCACCTTTTCCCCTGCTGTACGCCATTGCGTAAGCGTCGGGTAATAACATAAAATTTGATATCCATTCAAATAAAATATTTAAAAGAACTACGTATATAAAAATGAATTTAATATTTCACATATCTAATCCGAAATGCAGGGAAAAAATTGTAATAAATTTTATTCAGTGGCAATAATTCAAAGAAGATGAATACGTCTAGAGGAGATGGGATGACAGGCAGCGCCGTATGCGGAGGATTCATCATTTATCGGAAACGAAAAGGACGAATCCACGTGCATCTTTCAAGTGAAACCTGAAAAGTTGTATGATTAAAGATAGGGTTGCCAGGATATAACTTCTGTCGTCTGATGGAAAATATATTTTTCACAAAATAACCTTCTAGTTAAATAGAAAAAACCTTCTAAAAAGAAAAAAAAGTATTCTTAAAACTGATTCTGTTGTTTGTATTTGTACGCTAGATATACTTTTCATTATTGGAAAATATAACATAATCTTCTATAATATATATAAAATGCAACGTCTCTCTCTCTGTCTGTCTGTCTGTCCGTTAGTGCGCTTATCACTGGAGAACCACTTATCCGATTTACGTACTTTTTTTTTAAAAGATACATATGTTCTCTGGCCAGGTTATAGGCTATATTTTATTACGATAGGTAGCATAGGAAATGAGCAGTGACGATAATAGTGAATGAAGTCGGAAAAAAGTTTGCCGCTAGCGCGTTCCCTTGCAATATACAGCCTAAACCACTAAATATGGAACAATATTATGTAGCAGAGAATATCTATAATCTATAATATATATAAAATGCAATGTCTCTCTGTCTGTCTGTCTGTCTGTCCATTAGTGCGTTTATCACGCGAGAATCACTTATCCGATTTATGTGTATTTTTTTAAATTCATACATATATTCTTTGGCCAGGTTATATAATAATAATAATCTATATCTATAATATATATAAAATGCAACGTCTCTCTGTCTGTCTGTCTTTCCGTTAGTGCGCTTATCCCTCGAGAACCACTTATCCGATTTACGTGATTTTTTAACTTCATACATATGTTCTCTGACCAGGTTATAGATATATATTTTATTACATTTAAACATATATAAAATGCAACTTATCTCTGTCTGTCTGTCTGTCCGTTAGTGCGCTTATCACTGGAGAACCACTTATCCGATTTACGTGCTTTTTTTTTAAACATGATAAACCATTAAATATGGAACAATATGATGTAGCAAAGAATATCTATAATATATATAAAATGCAACGTTTCTCTGTCTGTCGATACTTTTTTTTTTTAAAAACATACATATGTTCTCTGGCTAGGTTACAAGCTATATTTTATTACGATAGGTAGCACAAGGAATGAGCAGTGGCGATAATAGTGAATGAATTCGGAAAAAAGTTTGTCGCTAGCGCGTTCTCTTGCAATACACAGCCTAAACCATTAAATATGGAACAATATTATGTAGCAGAGAAATATCTATAATATATATAAAATGCAACGTCTCTCTGTCTGTTTGTCCGTTTGTGCGCTTATCACTGGAGAATCACTTATCCGATTTACGTGCTTTTTTTTAAACATGATAAACCATTAAATATGGAACAATATGATGTAGCAAAGAATATCTATAAATATATATAAAATGCAACGTTTTCTCTGTCTCTGTCCGTTAGTGCGCTTATCACTGGAGAACCACTTATCCGATTTACGTGCTTTTTTTTTAAATATACATATGTTCTCTGGCCAGGTTAGAGGATATATTTTATTATGTTAGGTGACATAAGGAATAAGCAGTGACGATAATAGTGAATTAAGTCGGAAACTTTGCCGCTAGCGCGTTCCCTTGCAATAAACTGCCTAAAGTATTAAATATGGAACAATATCATGTAGCAAAGAATATAATATATATAAAAATGCAACGTTTCTCTATCTGTCTGTCTGTCCGTTAGTGCGCTTATCACTCGAGAACCGATTTACGTGTTTTTATAAATTTATACATATGTTCTATATAATTCGATGTAAGCCTAGATAATGGGAGATAAAGTGAGATAATGGGAGATAAGTATAAATAATGGGAGATAAGGAGAAATAATGGAAGATAAGCAGAGATAAGTCTAGATAATGGAAATTATGGTGAGATAATGGGAGATAAGGAGAAATAATGGGATATAAGGAGAAATATTGCGAGATAAGTTGAGATAAGCCTAGATAATGGGATATAAGGTGAGATAATAGAAGATAAGGAGAAATAATGGGAGATAAGGAGAAATAATGGGAGATGAGCAGAGATAAGCTTAGATAATGGAAATTATGTAAAAATAATGGGAGATAAGGGGAAATAATGGGAGATAAGGGGAAATAATGGCAGATATTTTATTACATTAGGTAACATAACGAATAAGCAGTGACGATAGTAGTGAAAATATGTTTTACCATATCTAAATGAATTCTCACATCAAATTGAAAAACTTTTCAAAAGATACAATTTCAACATCGCTCATAAAAGCCTATAACCTCCTTAGTAACAACTTTTCAAAATTAAAAGCACCAACACCAAAAAACAAAAAAAGTAATATTGTTTACGAAATCCCATGTAACGATTGTAGTGGAATATACATTGGACAAACCAGTCAATATTTGGAAAACCGTATAAAAGGCCACAAGTACGATAAAAATAACGTAACTTCATTAAACAAACATGAAAAGGAAAAACAACACACATTTAATTACGAAAGCACAAAAATCTTAAGTTCCGAAAATCATACTAAAAAAAGAGAAATCTTAGAATCCATCCTTATTCACAAAAACCAAAATGCCATAAACGACAAAAAAGAAATTAACAATCTGAATCGAATATATGTTTCAGTTCTTTAAAGTATAGTAGATAAAGTAACACCGTTTTAATAATTTTTAAATCTGTGTAGAGTTTTAAAATTTAAAAAGTGTGTTGTGTATGTGACTTTTGAAATGTTTTGATTATTGACAAGGAAATAAAAATCTTTCAAAGTCTACATCCTAAGGTAAGCCAAATTATAACATTGTTATTGCATAGGTAATCATGGTTTTGTTTTTTAGGGTACTCGATACATATGGACATTGTTACCGGTTGTATTAATGAAATTAAATGTTTTGAAAAAGATCACTAGGTTGATCGAAACGTAAACATACATGTAAATTGAAGTTTTTCTTCACGTAACCTTAAAGAAAAGAAAAAATCATTACCATATATATATATATATATATATATATATATATATATATATATATATATATATATATATATATATAGATAATTGTCCGTTAGTTTTTTTGGCATCAACAGAGAGTGAACATGTTTCAAAACGAATAATAAAACATCGTGAATTATTGCATTTGAAACAGATCTTACATAGTGTGTAAGACATGTTCGTAAAAATCATTAGTTAACGTCTGAACTCGAAAGAAACTTGACTTCATTGAAGTTCGACCATGTGCGGTAAGTTGCTACTTTTTGTCGCCGTTAAAGGATAGTTGCGTTGAATTTTGAACGACTAAATGTTAGCAATTTGCCATTAAACGATAAAAGTCGATTAATATTATTTTATGAGCATAGCGTATCTGAAGTCACATTCCAGATACGTGTAAAATACTTTAAAAGTAATCTTTACGATTATTGAATTTACATAAGTATTTAGAAATTTATTTGGTATGTTATAGAAAATGCGAAATTGTGTGTGGATGGAACTACGATTTTTTACTTTTTTCACTTCTTGCGAAATTCTTCGAGGTTTTGATATTTTTTGTTTTCTAGGATATCTGCGGCACAGACAGCATTATTTTCAACTTTCGTCGGTCTATCTAGTCATGTGCTGGCGTAATATCTCCGAAACGAACTAAGATATCGACGTACATGAAAAGACAAAAGAATTTATAGTTTATGAGAGTTATCACTTTATGCAAAAGGTCTGAGAGCGTTAAGGTCCACAAATAAAGTAGATTTAGAGAAATTCTACTGTGATTTCTCTTGCTAACAGGAGGTATTCGATCCATGAAAAAAATTCCCTTCCCTAGATTACGAAAACTATAGTTTTTTCTTAACATAATATCACTCGACGAAATGATATATCAATATAAAAGGTGATACACATAGAGTATTTGAAAAAATGGAGTGCAGGAGTGTTATAAAAAATGTCCTGGTTTTTGGTTGCTGTAGTGAATAAATTTTAAGCATAAGTACCTGTAGTAAGTCATGTGAAGGTTTAAAGGAGTAAGGTAGTAGTTGTTGCAGAGATGCAATCAGGTCCGTGGCAGCATTACCGCGTTGTCTAAAATTTACTCACGGATATCCACAGGATATGAACAAGGGGTCATCCCTATTCAGGCGTGATGGTACACGGTAAAAAAAAAAGGTGAGGTTTAGAAGAAATATATCATGTTTTAGGCTTATAAAGGAAAAACTGAAAATTATGTTATTTTTTTTCATTATTTCCTATTTTTAATAGGAATAACACTTAATAATAATAATAATTATCTTTATTATTAGCAAAGCTAAACAAGTACAATATATATATATATATATATATATATATATATATATATATATATATATATATATATATATATAAAATTACGAACTAACTTAAAAGCTATGGTTATCTATTATCTAGCTTCTTAACAATTTTTTAAAGTTTACAAAGTTTGCGTTTTTCAAATTTATTGGAAGATTGTTAAATTCTATAAGTCCTCGATGGAATAAGCAATTTTCAGCGTATGATGAAGTTACAGTGGGAACATAAAAGTCCAATCTATTTCTAGTGTTATATGCGTGATTGTCATTGACAAATTGTAATTTTTCTAAAATATATTCAGGGTACATTCTATTTTTAATTTTAAAAAACAGCTGTCATTGTATTTAAAAAGATATTTTGTTTTACACTTAATAAGTCTGTTGTTTTTCAACATATCTTTTATTCTTGAATAGCTGTTACAACCTATTATACATCTTAATGCCCAGTTTTGCTTTTTGGAGATTGTCTATATCTCTTTTTGTTGAACATAAAGAGAATTGTGGAAAAATAATTGAGGTGAGGCATTATTATCGACTTATATATTAGCAATTTAGCTCAAGTACTTAAATTTTTACCTATTCTACATAAAAAATAAATTTTTTTTGATACTACTTTTTTTGTTATATAAGTGGCATGACTAGAAAATAATAGATTTTCCTCAATAACTACACCAAATATTTACATTCTTTAACTTGTTCAATTCTGTCATTATCTATCACAATGCCATTATGAGTAGTGTTATCTAGAGTATTATTTTTACCTTTTAGTATCATAAATTTGGTTTTTTTTAACATTGACACTAAGACTATTACAACACAGCACTTTCTGTTTATAGTTTCAGAAGCCCTTTGAAAGTCAAGTAGAAGTACACCAACCAATTTTTTCTCACCTATAGAAGACTTCTTCCACTTGAAAATAACAGTCTGTAGTACACTTTCACAAGAATGATTTTTCCTAAAACCAGCCTGACAATATGTAAGCTTGTGTTTTCTTCTACGTATTTTCTCATTTGTTTGCTTACAATAGTTTCAAGAAGTTTTTCATATGTAGCTACCATATTAATTGGTCGATATTCTTCACATCTATTAGTGAATAGGAATAATCGTTGTCATTTTCCATTCTTGAGGGAATCTTCGTCTTACTAGGCTAGTGTTAATTAGTTTTAGAAAGCAATCACCAATTACTCCAAATGCTAGTTTTAAAATTCTGACATTAATGCCATCAACACTACTTGTCTTATTTTTTTAAATTTTTTACTATTTTTCTAAGGTCAGTTAGTTCTAATGTTTCAAAATTATTAAACTTATTTATTGGGGTTTCGATATTGTTTAGAACTTCCTGGGGTTTCAATTTCCCCCATGTCTTTTGTTATGGCACTAATACTTTGCAAAAAGTAGTCATTAAATTTTTCTGCTATTATTTTGTTATCCTTTCCATCTTTCCCTTGAAAAAAATGCCTTCTTGTCGTTTATTGTTTTTACTAGAAATGATTAGACCCTTCAGATTCCTCCACATTTCTTTAGAATTTCCTTTAGCTTCATCTATTTTTCTATTATAATATGCTTGCTTTTTTTTCTTTAATAAGCTGAACCACTATGTTTCTATTCTGTTTATAGCGTATCCAGTCATCCTCAAGTCTAGTTATCAATGCTCTTCTCTACAATCTATCTCTATTAGAAATTGCATTTTTAATTCCGAGCGTCCACCATTTTTTGTTTCCCCATTTGCACATTGCCTCTCTTTCTACTATTGGAGCATGCTTGTTTAATTTCTCAGTTATAATTTGTACCAGATAGTTTGCAATCTTTCTCTTAGACTGAAAAGTTTTTGGTCTGACACATAGATGTCACCCTTAAAAAAATCCATATGATTTTTAGAAAGTACCAACCTTCAAACGATACTTGTCAATATTTCATGACATTTCGACGATTAGTTTACCAGTCACAGTGGTTTTAGTGACGCTACTTTTGATATTTTCAAAAGCATTTTATAGATTAAATATGTATAATTTTAGCCAAAATAAACAAAAATTTTGAGAAAGGCAAACTGTGCCGAAACATCAATAATGAAAGGAAAGGATCACAATAAATTTTAAGAAGTTTCATTCTATAATTAACCTCAAACCCAAGAAAATTGAAAAATAAAAAAATAAAAAAAAGTACATACAGGGTCAAAGAAAAATAACAAAATCATATATATATATATATATATATATATATATATATATATATATATATATATATATATATATATATATATAACACATGGGCTGAAAAGTCCCGGGCCTAACAAATTCAAAATTAGCTTTATTCATCAACGTAATCGCCATCAAGAGCAACGCAATCATTCCAGCGCCGCTCTAACATTTCAATACCACTTTTGTAGAACGATTTATCTTTTGCCTCAAAATAGGCCTCAGTTTCAGCGATAACCTCTTCATTCGTGCGAAATTTTCTTACCGGCGAGCATTTTTTTCAGGTCTGCGAACAGCCAGTAGTCGCTGGGAGCCAAATCTGGCGAATACGGTGGATGTGGGAGCAATTCGAAGTTCAATTCATGTAGTTTTGCCATTGTTTTGATTGACTTTGTGACACGGTAGCGTTGTCTTGATGAAACAAAATTTTTTTTCTTTGCCATATGCGGTCGTTTCTTTGCAATTTCGGCCTTCAAACGCTCCAATAAACGCTATATAATATTCACTGTTGATGGTATTTCCTTTCTCAAGATAGTCGATGAATATTACACCACGCACATCCCAAAATACCCAGGCCATAACCTTTCCAGCCGATTGTTGTGCTTTCGGGCGCTTTGGACGAGGTTCACCAGTTGCTGTCCACTCAGATGACGATCGTTTTGATTCCGGAGTGAAGTGATGGATCCATGTTTCATCCATTGTCACATATCGACGCAAAAATTCCGGTTTGTTACGTTTAAAAACATGGCCAAACACTGCTCAGAATCATCAACACGTTCTTGTTTTTGATCAACAGTGAGCAAACGCGGCACCCACTTTGAACAGAGCTTTCTCATAGTCAAATGCTCATGCAATATAAAGCCAACACGTTCTTTTGATATCTTTACGATGTCAGCTAACTCACGCAACTTCACTTTTCGATCATTCAAAACGATTTTATGGATTTTTTTGATGTTTTCTGGTGTTACCGCCTCATTTGGACGTCCACTGCGTTCTGCATCATCGGTGTCTCTACGACCACGTTTGAAGTCAGCAAACCAACGTTTTATTGTTGTTTCTGATGGAGCGGAGTCCCCATAACACTTTTCAAGCCATTGCTTCGCTTGAACGGTATTTTTTCCCATCAAGAAGCAGTGTAAAATTAAAACACGAAATTGTTTTTGATCCATTGTTTTGAAAATAACAAAAGTAGCGTCACTCTTAGCACAATAACTCACAAACTAATGAATAGAATATCATGAAATTTTAACAGCTGTCTTTTGAAGGTTAGTATTAACTGAAAAAAAAGGTGACTGCAATAAAACTAGCGCCATCTATGTGTTAGGCCCGGGACTTTTCAGCCCATGTGTTATATATATATATATATATATATATATATATATATATATATATATATATATATATATATACATGTTACAATAGAGGTTTTCACGGATGGTGGAATGTAATCCATTAAAATTCCGGGTGTCAATCCATTCATCATCTGACTATGAATTTGCACGACGTTTCGCCAACATCGCCTCATTTGATATTTTCAAGGGCTGCTGCTGCCACTCGATACTGTGATCTTTCTGCTGCAACATAATTATTGTTGACACGTTTCGTAAATGTTTTGGATGATATTTGAATATTTTTGGTCAATTCTGCATGCTCGTAGTATTGAGACCATTTCTACAGTATCGAACTCTTCATGAAAATCGACAAAAATCAGAGACAAGGGACGATTGTATTCTATACTTTTTTCGATGATGATTTTAATGCATTGCAGATGGTCGTTTGTCCAAAAGCCGAAGCGGAAAACGGTCTGCTCTTTTGGCTAGTAGAAATCGAACATATTTTCCAGTCTGTTGGTAATTATATCACTTTAGGGTCTATATAAATGGCTCAGAAAACAATGAGCCTATAATTCTCGAGGTATGTTTTTCATCGCCTTTTTTATCAGTCAGGACCGTTATGGAGTTGCACGACGTTTCCCCAAAATCTCATTTCGCATTTTCAGGTGCTCTTGCTGCTCCTGCTCTTCGATACTGTAATCTTCCTACTGCTAGTTAGAGTTAGCTTCAAGTGGCAACAGCAGTACGATCACAGTATCGAGTAGCACCAGCAGCAAGAGCACTTAAAAATACCAAATGAGAATTTGGGCGAAACGTCATGCAAATTCATTGTTAGACGACGAACGGATTAAAACCCGGAATTTTAATGTGTTTTGTAATATAACATATATACACTCGTGGACAAAATTAACCTAACAATATATTAAATCATACAAATCGCTATAATGAATTAATTTTAATAATTTTTTATGAACATTGGTTACACTGAAAGTTAGAAAAAACTTATTCGGATACTTTAAAAGTGAATTAGCTACCAAATTTCTCTATAAGATGCAAATTAAAATTATTCTTAAGACCTAATAACAAAATCGTTGAAATTATGTAATAATGAAAAAAAATAAACTGGGACACTAGTAGCAAAATTAATGGTGTAACTGGGACACTAGTAGCGTGTGTTGCCTCCTCTACTTCGGATGACAATTTTGGATGAAATCTTGAGGAATTTGCTCCCATTCTGTGATAACTGCATTTTCAAGTTCCCTCAGGTTTCTAGGTGCAGGTATATGACGTTTCACATTTTTCTTAAGGTGATCCCATACATGTTCTATCGAATTCAGATCCGGGCTTTTTAGTGGCCATTGCATAATCGGTATATAAACTTGATTAAGATAATCTAGTACCTCCCTAGCCACGTGAGGTCGAGCGTTGTCTTCCATAAACAGGAAATTGGGCCCCACAAAATGACCGAAAGGCATCACATGATCTATTACAATATTCTCAAGATAGTAGTCAGCATTCATGGATCTCGTACGGACAGGAACTAACTCTGTGCGAGCATCAAAGCAGATGCCACCCCAGAAAATAACAGAGCCACCGCCGAATGGAATCCTTGCAGAGATATTGCAAGGAGCAAACCGCTCTCCTGGTCTTTGCCATACTCGCTCACGACCATCTGGATGTTTTAGACTAACCCTAGTTTTATCTGTAAAGAAAACTCGTTTCCAGTCATCCACAGACCAGTTTTCGTCATTTCGAGCAAAACGTAACCTGGCAACTCTGTTCTCTCTAGTAAGCAAGGGCGCAGTGGCTGGTCTCCTACTGTTTAATCCAGCCTCATTTAACCGTCTTCTAACTGTTTTAGAAGAAATTGTGACATTGCGAACAGCTTCGTTTCTTATTATAGAACTAGTGACAGTCCTGTTTCTTAAAGCATATTGTCTTATAAAACGTTCATCTAGGTCGCTAGTGCATCGTTTTCGTCCTTGCCCTAGCCTTCTAGAATAAGTTCCTACTTCATTCAAGCGTCTTACCATACGACTTATTGTGGAACGATGTTTGCCTAACAAATTGGCAACATAACTCTGACAATATCCCTCGTCCAATAAAACTGAGGCTGGCACTACCTCGTGTTCAGTTAAATTCCTTGTTCGATTCATTTTTTTTAATTCTTCGGGGTCAAAAATAAAACAGTCTACCACAAAAACGTATTACTTTGAAAAAGGGAACAATTTATAAGCTTACTTTTAAAGAAAATCTATCGCTTTATTACAGAAAATTGTTTATCTTCTAAAAAATTCTTTAAAACTGTAAATCTAAACGAATTATTTTGATTTCTGTCATGAACAACGAAACAAAATATATATATATATATATATATATATATATATATATATATATAATATATATAATTTTATATTTTTCCTAGAAACGGGAGTACTAACCTTCCATGTAATGCATCTATAGTTGTCTACGATATATACAATACAATTTTGTTCAATTTTGTCAGTGGAGGTCGACATCCTTGCATGTTCCCATACCAATTCTCGTAAATTTTCCCTCTCATACCCTCTGAAATGTGGCGGTACGTTGCCCCTGGGCAATACTACTCGCGATATACGTCACACACACCATAGCTAGATTTGTTACACTGCAGAGAGAACAAGTTTTATCATTCTTTTCTATATTATATTCAGGCGAACGTAAAGCTATATTTACGAAGAAATACTGTTTGTTGGTCTCCAGAGAGGGAAATATGCGGTATATGTATTTGGAAATATGAAATATGTTATAGAGTTTTTAAAGTTACGTATATCAAACTTTCTATAAATTAAAACATTTCTTCTTTAGAAATTATTGTTCACAGTGACGTTATTACGATTAGTTACTTCCATAAAAGAAAGTTTATTGGAAAATTAACTGCCCAAGAATTAAAGAACGATTTTTGTATATTACATATGAAATAAAAAAACTATTTTTAAACTAAATGATACTAACGTATAACTTAAAAGTACACAAAACGACTGGCCTAAAAATAAGTTATTACCAACTTGCAAATACACGTATCTGGTGAGGCAACTTACTGACGATGGGAAGTTGGATGACGCTATCAAGTACAGAAACACTCAAAAACGAAACGCTATTTCACAACTAAATAGTGTACTGCGGGAACAAAGCATATCAAAAGCAAACAAACATCCCATACATAAAACGATTATTGTAACGTACGGTACCGATATACAAGAAAGGATATTAGAGGCAACAGAAATGAAGTATAGGAGGAGAGCAGCACGAAAGTCAAGGCTTGAGCAAGTAACTAATAGAATCAGTGAAATAATGAAAGTTTTCCCCTTAAATGGCACGGACACATGCAAAGAATGCCAGAGGAGCGATTCCCGAAATAGATATTAAATTGGACATCATAGGATAGGAGAAAAAGAGGATTTCCACGACGAAGGTGGTTCCCGAATAGCCAAAAAAAAAACGGCTTCTTCAAGGTGCAGTACCAACTTTGGATGGATAATATAATGATGTTAATGCTCCTGCATCTCCCATGGAGAATAATAATATGCCAATGTATTTACCCTCAAATCAGTATAATGATGTTAAAGAGAGAAGGGATAGACAGGAAACTCCGAGAAAAGGAATTAGATGAACATCTCTGGAGGACAGAGACGCATAGAGAATAGACACTGCAAGACGTTGTGACACGATTCATCTATAATATATATAAAATACGTCTCTCTGTCTGTCTGTCTGTCCGTTAGTGACCTTATCACTGGAGAACCACTTATCCGATTTACGTACTTTTTTTTTTAAAACATACTTATGTTCTCTGGCCAGGTTATAGGCTATATTTTATTACGATAGGTAGCATAAGGAATGAGCAGTGACAATAATAGTGAGTGAAGTCGGAAAAAAGTTTGCTGCTAGCGCGTTCCCTTGCAATATACAGCCTAAACCATTAAATATGGAACAATATTATGTAGCAGAGAATATCTTTAATCTATAATCTATAATATATATAAAATGCAATGTCTCTCTGTCTGTCTGTCTGTCCATTAGTGCGTTTATCACGCGAGAACCACTTATCCAATTTATGTGTCTTTTTTAAATTCATACATATATTCTTTGGCCAGGTTATATAATAATAATAATAATCTATATCTATAATATATATAAAATGCAGCGTCTGTCTGTCCGTTAGTGCGCTTATCATTGGAGAACCACTTATCTGATTTACGTGCTTTTTTTTTAAACATTCATATGTTCTCTGGCCAGGTTATCTATATATAATATATATATAAAAAAATGCAACGTCTCTCTCTGTCTGTCTGTCTGTCCGTTAGTGCGTTACGTACTTTTTTTTTAAAACATACATATGTTCTCTGGCCAGGTTATAGGATATATTTTATTGCGTTAGGTAACATAAAGAATAAGCAGTGACGATAATAGTGAATCAAGTCGGAAGAAAGGCTACCGTTAGCGTGTTCTCTTACAATATACTGTCTAAACCATTAAAGATGGAACAATACCATGTTGCAAAGAATACAATATATATATATATATATATATATATATATATATATATATATATATATATATATATATATAAAATGCAACGTTTTCTCTGTCTGTCTGTCCGTTAATGCGCTTATCACTTGAGAACCACTTATTCGATTTACGTGTTTTTATAAATTTATACATATGATATGTTCTATATAATTCGATATAAGCCTAGATAATGGGAGATAAGGTGAGATAATGGGAGATAAGTATAAATAATGGGAGATAAGCAGAGATAAGTCTAGGTAATGTAAGTTATGGTGAGATAATGGGAGATAAGGAGAAATAATGGGAGATGAACAGAGATAAGCCTAGATAATGGAAATTATCTAGAGATAATGGGAGATAAGGAGAAATAATGAGAGATAAGCAGAGATAAGTCTAAGTAATAGGAGTTATGGTGAGATAATGGGAGATAAGGAGAAATAATGGGAGATAAGGAAAAATATTGCGAGATAAGTCGAGATAAGCCTAGATAATGGGAGATAAGGTGAGATAATTGGGGATAAGTATAAATAATGGGAGATAAGGAGAAATAATGGGAAATAAGCAGAGATAAGTCTAGGTAATGGGAGTTATGGTGAGATAATGGGAGATAAGGAGAAATAATGGAAGATAAGGAAAAAAATGGGAGATAAGGAGAAATATTGCGAAATAAGTCGAGATAAACCTAGATAATGGGAGATAAGGTTAGATAATGAGAGATAAGGAGAAATAATGGGAGATGAGCAGAGATAAGCTTAGATAATGGAAATTATGTAAAGATAATGGGAGATAAGGAGAAATAATAGGAGATAAGGGGAAATAAGGGCAGATATTTTATTACGTTAGGTAACATAAGGAATGAGCAGTGGCGATAGTAGTGAATCAAGTCCACGCGAGCTGAGCAGCGGGCACGGCTAGTCTATAATATATATAAAATGCAACGTCTCTCTGTCTGTCTGTCTGTCCGTTAGTGCGCTTATCACTGGAGAACCACTTATCCGATTTACGTAGTTTTTTTTTTAAACATACATATGTTCTCTGGCCAGGTTATAGGCTATGTTTTATTACGATAGGTAGCATAAGGAATGAGCAGTAACGATAATAGTGAATGAAGTTGGAAAAAAAGTTTGCCGCTAGCGCGCTCCCTTGCAATACACAGCCTAAACCATTACATATAGAACAATATTATGTAGCAGAGAATATCTATAATCTATAATCTATAATATATATATATATAAAATGCAATGTCTCTCTGTCTGTCTGTCTGTCCATTAGTGCGTTTATTACGCGAGAACCACTTATCCGATTTACGTGCCTTTTTTTAAATTCATACATATATTCTTTGGCCAGTTTATATAATAATAATAGTAATCTATATCTATAATATAAATAAAATGCGACGTCTCTCTGTCTGTCTGTCCGTTAGTGCGCTTATCCCTCGAGAACCACTTATCCGATTTACGTGATTTTTTAAATTTATACATATGTTCTCTCATCAGGTTATAGATACATATTTTATTACATGTATAATATATATATATATATATATATATATATATATATATATATATATATATATATATATATATATATAAATAAATAAAATGCAACGTATCTCTGTCTGTCTGTCTGTTTATCTGTTAATGCGCTTATCACTGGAGAACCACTTATCCGATTTACGTACTTTTTTTTTAAAAACATACATATGTTCTCTGGCCAGGTTATAGGATATATTTTATTGCGTTAGGTAACATAAGGAATAAGCAGTGACGATAATAGTGATTCAAGTCGGAAAAAAGGTTACCGTTAACGCGTTCTCTTGCAATACACTACCTAAACCATTAAATATGGAACAATATCATGTTGCAAAGAACATAATATATATAAAATGCAACGTCTCTCTGTCTGTCCGTTAGTACGCTTATCACTTGAGAACCATTTATCCGATTTACGTGTTTTTATAAATTTATACGTATGTTCTATATAATTCGATATAAATCTAGATAATGGGAGATAAGGTGAGAAAATGGAAGATAAGTATAAATAATGGAAGATAAGGAGAAATAATGGGAGATAAGCAGAGATAAGTCTAGGTAATGGGAGTTATGGTGAGATAATGGGAGATGAGCAGAAATAATGGGAGATAAGGAGAACTATTGCGAGATAAGTCGAGATAAGCCTAGATAATGGGAGATAAGGTGAGATAATGGGAGATAATGGGAAATAATGGGAGATAAAGAGAAATAATGGGAGATGAGCAGAGATAAGCCTAGATAATGGAAATTATATAGAGATAATGGGAGATAAGGAGAAATAATGGGAGATAAGGGGAAATAATAGCAGATATTTTATTACGTTAGGTAACATAAGGAATAAGCAGTGACCATAGTAGTTAATCAAGTCCACGCGAGCGGAGCCGCGGGCACTGCTAGTTTAATTATAAAATGGTATTTACACGTAGAACATTCATATGGCATAGTTTAATATTCACTTGATCAACTGTCATTAACCTAAACTATCTGGATATAATTATCTAACTTACTAACCAAAGTACCTTTCTTTCTTTTCAGATCCTTAACTAAGGCCTAAGGAAACCAAATGACAAATAGCCGTTTTCGGTAAGTGTTAAAATTAATCTCACTAGCAAAAGCTCACAGTTTTGTCGTTCGTGCTATTCTGTCAAAAAAATTAATGTCATTTTAGATATCAATCTTTGTGTTTAATATAATTCAAGAGTAATTTGTGTATGTTATTCAGAATCCATCGTTTATAGTGAAGCATGTTTAGTTTTACCATACTTCTTCGATTCATCCTGTATAAGTAAAAAGTAACTTATTTGTTTAAACCCGCATTTACTCAATCTTCGTATCACATTTCATAAATATTACAATTAAATAAATTCGTGGTTGCTGAAAGTGCTCCAATTAGCAAAGTCAAATACTAAGGAAAATACAAAAAAACTATGCGAAACCTAAAAATATTGTAAAAATTGATAAACACCAAAGAAATATTTATACTTAAAACCCACACGTCCATTTATGGTCATTGTGTGAATGGAGATTTACTGTTCACGATAGTAGAAGCCAATCACAGCGTGTAATTTAAATCAATCTTATGTTCAATACTTGTTTAGAGGTGCTTCACGCGAAAAACTCAAATAGACTAACCAAAAGTGTGTCAATCTAGGAAGGTGAATTAATAAATTTCTAGCCTAGCATAGAAAGAACAAGCAAATCTCAAAAAGAAAAATTATTTGTTCAAGGTAATCTCCCTTCAACCTTATACCTGGCAATGGTTATAAAATAACTATAGACCTTTCAAAAAGTGTTATATATCTTCATTTGCAAACTAGCCTTCAACAACATTTATTATTACGTTTGAATAAAAATTGGATCTTTTCAAGTTTTGAATATTGGAGATGACCAGCTAGTTTAAATCATAATAGTTTATTTTTTGAAAAAGTAACTGCGAATTATGAGCATGGTTTTGCAAAAAAGCACTTCTGCATTAAGCCGAGATGTATTAATCCACTTCGCTCAATTTGGAAAAATAATATACCAAGAAAATTTTGAAAATATCAAAACAAAGAACAAAACGTTAAAAATAATTTTTTTTCTTTCGTGAGTTGAGGCAGTGTTCTCCAGATATTAACGTCCTGACGTTTCGTTGAGACTGCGGTCAACATTTTCAAAGGCGATGTGGCAGTGGTCACAGGTTTCTTCTTGGCTGTTCACTGTCAACTGTACCTGGAAAACACGGCCTCAACTCCCGAAAGAAACCCATATTAAATTCATATGTATTCGTTAAACGAACCTATACTTAAGAATATAATAAAAGATTTATTCACAAAGGTTCAAGAAATCAATATATATATATATATATACGAGACTGGTTTGAAAAGTCCGTGCAAAGTCCGAGAGATGGCACCACCGGCGCGTATCGAGGTCATGTTTAGTTAGTAGCATCTCTTGAATCAACGCACACCAAGTTTCAGCCATATTGGTCTATTTCTTTGTGTTTGGCATTCGTGTGAATCAAGGAAGTCGAGTGATTTTCAAGAAATGGACGAAAAAGAATTTCGTGTGGTGATTAAACATTACTTTATGAAAGGCAAAACGCCTCAGGAGACTAAAGAGAAGCTTGATAAACATTATGGTGACTCTGCACCTTCGATTAGAACAGTTTATAAGTGGTTTCAAAAGTTTCGGACTGGCCATATGGGCACAAGTGACGCTGAACGTTCTGGACGGCCTGTGGAGGTTACGACTCCAGAAATCATTGATCAAATCCATGATATGGTGATGGATGACAGAAGAGTTAAGGTGCGTGAGATTGCTAGTGCTGTGGGCATCTCGACTGAACGGGTACATAATATTTTGCATAAACATTTGGACATGAGAAAGCTATCCGCAAGATGGGTGCCGCGATTGCTCACGCTTGACCAAAAACGGAATCGTGTGAAGTGTTGCAAGGATGGTTTGCAGCTGTTCCAGAAGAATCCGGAGGACTTTAAGCGTCGTTTCGTCACTGTGGATGAAACATGGATACATTACTATACTCCTGAGACCAAACAACAATCTAAACAATGGGTTACCAAGGAGGAATCTGCACCAAAAAAGGCGAAGACCGTTCCTTCGGCCGGGAAGGTTATGGCGACTGTCTTTTGGGATTCGCAAGGGATAATCCTCATCGACTATCTGGAAAAGGGTAAAACTATTACAGGTAAATATTATTCATCGTTATTGGACCGTTTGAAAACCGAGCTGCAAGAAAAACGCCCGCGATTGGCCCGCAAGAAAGTCCTTTTCCATCACGACAACGCACCAGCACACACCTCAGCAGTTGTGGTCGCAAAATTAATGGAAATAGGATTCCAACTCGTTTCACACATCCCCCTATTTTCCATACTTGGCTCCCTCGGACTACTATTTGTTCCCCAATTTGAAGAAATGGCTGGCGGGACAAAGATTTTATTCAAACGAGGAGGTGATTGCAGACACTAAAGGATATTTTGCAGACTTGGACAAATTCTATTATTCGGAAGGGATCAACAAACTAGAACATCGTTGGACGAAGTGTTTAAGCCTAAAAGGAGACTATGTCGAAAAATAAAAAAGGTTTTACCCCAAATATATAAGTAGTTTTTATTTTTGCACGGACTTTTCAAACCAGCGTCATATATATATATATATATATATATATATATATATATATATATATATATATATATATATATATATATATATATCTATATATATATATATATATATATATATATATATATATATATATATATATATATATATATATATATATATATATATACATATACATATATATATATATATATATATATAATATATATATATATATATATAGATATATATATACATATATATATATATATATATATATATATATATATATATATATATGTATATATATATATACATATATATATATATATATATATATATATATATATATATATATATATATATATATATATGTATAAATTATTTAGAAAATGTTTGGAACATCTGCTCTAATATCTTTACTAAAGCAACAGTGTCACAGGCTTAAAGAAGCTCTAACAATGCGTTGTTATATGGAAATTAAAATGGAATTAGGCTTGTAAAGAAGCGACATCAAACTGCTAAAGGATAATCCCCAAATCCAAAAGAAGTTACGTGTGAGTAAAAATGCAATTTCGCCGCGGAGTGACAAATTTCTTTTTGAACGCTTTTCCCCCGATATCTCGTTATACTTTCAGGTTTTTATCCTATTTGATTGGCGTTTCTGATACAGAACCGTCTTGGTAAAATGGAAAACTTTTACACTCTGCTTAAGTTAGATTCGCGACAACTAAAAAAATTGTCGAAAACAGTTAAAACTTTGGCTCTTTAAATTAAATGTTAACACATTCAATTAAGCACTTGTGCTATTATGTAAAATGTTCTTTAGATCTCATTTCAATACTTTTAACGTAAATAAAACGACATCTACAGACATTTTATTTTTGGCAGTTGACTTGGCTAGTATTCCATCTGTCTTCATCTTATCTTAAAACCTTCCTCTATCTAGCATTGATCCATCCATCAATAGGCTCAGAAGGAAGTTCTGAATCCATTAGCAGTGAAATAGTAGTCTTTTTGATATTCTTGTTTAAGGTATTATTGACTATTGACGAAATGGTTCTAAGTTTATTACCAGAATTAGTCATTTTGTTTATAAAATAAAGCTCTTTTGTCATTTTTAGTGTTCCGTACGGAACACTTATAAAATCACTTCGGTGTCTGTCTGTCTGTCTGTCTGTCTGTCTGTCTGTCACACCCGATTTTTCTCCGAAACTATTTGACATAGAAAGGTGAAATTTGGTAATAATATAGGAATTGATGGTCTCATCCGAGCCATGTAGTTTTGAAAGTTAAATTTTGACTTAAGGGGTTAGTTTTGGGGGGTGAGGTCGTAAGTGAGAAAAAAAAAAAATTTTTACTAGGTCATCGAGCCTTGTGTCAAATGAAAGCTTGTGAAAAGACGAGTAAAAAATATATATATAATATTATACTTACGCGCAGTTTTCTTTGTATTATTTTTAAAAATTCGCGAAAAATCTCTGTCCCGGGCCTTATCTCGAAAAGTACCTATCAAAAAATTTCGAAAAAATCCTGGAATATTCTCCACGGGGTGTAGATTGAACGAAAATTATCACGAGTGCATTACCTTTGATAATTTATATGAATAAAAAAAAACAAAAATTTCAAGGTCATCAGATTTCAGTAAAGATTGGAAACAAACTTTGTTGAAAACTCATTTGGGGTGTATTTTGTGAAGTCACTGATCATTTTATACCTCTGTGACAAAATTTTTTTATTGTAAAAGCAATCAACGTACGGAATACTAATTGCGCAAGTTCAACTTGCACTTGACCGGTTATTATTTTAGTTCTATATATTTTCTTAACATTGCGGTATTCTATCTCTTCTAAGTTTATATATATATATATATATATATATATATATATATATATATATATATATATATATATATATATATATATATATATACACTGCGCCGCAAAATTAACGCATAATTTTAAAAATCGAAAAATCGACTTTACGAAATTTTTTAAAGCGACGCCAATGGTTCTTAATCAGGTCTTTATGATATATTTAAAATGTAGAAGTATGGAGTAGATAAAAAGCAGTATTTGTTTACAATACAGAACAAATGGTAAATAAACAAAACTCCATAAAATTGCAATTTGGCCTATGTGTGTTAAATTTGCTTCTACGCTTGTATTGGCAACGTTCAACGTTTGTAGTGTTAAAATGGCCCAAAATGCCCGTGAAAATAGGAATCTTTCGCCTGAGGAATGTGCTGTTGCCATAGCGCTTGTAGAAGAAGGCTTGTCCCAAGTTCAAGTGGCACTTCGTCTTGGAGTGACACAATCTACTGTGTTCAGGATACTGGAACGATTTCGGGAGACCAACAGCAATCAAAGAAGACCTGGACAAGGTCGCCATAGGGTGACAACAAATAATCAAGACCGATTTTTGAGATTGCAGGCAATACGAACTCGGTTTGTTACGACCACATCACTGCAGCAAGAATTTTCCCGCAGGTATAATTACCGTATTAGTAGAGATACAGTGCGAAGAAGGTTGGCAGAAGTCGAAGTTACTCCCTATCGAGCCGCAACTGGTCCCCTTCTAACTGCAGATCATCGAAGGCAGCGTCGTCAGTTTGCACAAGAACATCAAAATTGGGGAGACCGCGAATGGGGCAATGTATTGTTCAGCGATGAGTGTAGATTTTGCCGTTTTAGTGATGATCGCCGTAGAAGAGTATACCGACGTCCTGGCGAGCGATATGCCCAATGCAACATTGTCGAAACAGTAAGCTATGGTGGGGCATCTGTTATGGTGTGGGGTGGCATTAGTTTGGAGGCCCGTACAGAATTGGTTATAATTCAGGGAGGTCGTTTAACAGCTGATCGATACATAACGGACATTTTAGAACCACATGTGATACCATATGCCCCCTTTATCGCACAAGAATTTTTATTTATGCACGATAATGCACGCCCGCACGTCGCTAGAGTGGTACAAGATTACCTCCAGGACGTGGAAATTGCAACATTACCTTGGCCAGCAAGAAGTCCTGACCTTAACCCTATCGAACACTTGTGGGACAATCTAAGTCGAAGTGTTAGAGCCTTACTGCCTCCACCTAGGGACCTAAATGAGCTTTCAGTAAGGTTGACGGAAATGTGGGATGATATGGATCAGGATACAATTAGAAACCTGATTTTAAGTATGCCTAGAAGATGTGAAGCAGTAATCAGGGCAAGAGGAGGCAATACACGTTATTGATTTATTTTTTCTATTGTAATATCATTTATTTTTTTAACAATTTCTAAAATAAAATTTTTGTGTAATTGTCATTTTTTCAATATTGTTAGAAAATACTGCTTTTTATCTACTCGATATTTACACCGAGTCTAAAAACATTGAAAAGATATCATAAAGACACAATTTAAATCCATTGGCGTCGGTTAAAAAAAATATATAAAATCAATTTTTCAATTTTTAAAATTATGCGTTAATTTTGCGGCGCAGTTTATATATATATACTCCTGGACAAAATTAACGCAACAATATTTTTAAATCATACAAATCTCTATAATGAATTAATTTTAATAATTTTTTATGAACATTGGTTACAGTAAAAATTAGAAAAAACTTATTCGGATACTTTAAAAGTGAATTAGCTACCAAATTTCTTTATAAGATGCGAATTAAAATTATTCTTAAGACCTAATAACAAAATCGTTGAAATTATGTAATAATGAAAAAAATAAACTGGGACACTAGTAGCAAAATTAATGGTGTAACTGGGACACTAGTAGCGTGTGTTGCCTCCTCTACTTCGGATGACAGCGTTTATGCGCCTAGGCATGCTTCTAATTAAATTTTGGATAAAATCTTGAGGAATTTGCTTCCATTCTGTGATAACTGCATTTTCAAATTCCCTCAGGTTTCTAGGTGCAGGTATATGACGTTTCACATTTTTTTAAAGGTGATCCCATATATGTTCTATCGGATTCAGATCCGGACTTTTTAGTGGCCATTGCATAATCGGTATATCAACTTGATTAAGATAATCGAGTACCTCCCTAGCCACGTGAGGTCGAGCGTTGTCTTGCATAAACAGGAAATTGGGCCCCACAAAACGACCGAAAGACATCACATGTGCTATTACAATATTCTCAAAATAGTAGTCAGCATTCATGAATCTCGTACGGACAGGAACTAACTCTGTGCGAGCATCAAAGCAGATGCCACCCCAGAACATAACAGAGCCACCGCCGAATGGGATCCTTGCAGAGATGTTGCAAGGAGCAAAACCTCTCTCCTGGTCTTCGCCATACTCGCTCACGACCATCTGGATGTTTTAGACTAACCCTAGTTTCATCTGTGAAGAAAACTTGTTTCCAATCATCGACAGACCAGTTTTCGTGATTTCGAGCAAAACGTAACCTGGCAACTCTGTTCTCTCTAGTAAGCAAGGGCGCAGTGGCTGGTCTCCTACTGTTTAATCCAGCTTCATTTAACCGTCTTCTAATTGTTTTAGAAGAAATTGTGACATTGCGAACAGCTTCGAGTTCGTTTCTTATTATAGAACTAGTGACAGTCCTGTTTCTTAAAGCATATTGTCTTATAAAACGTTCATCTAGGTCGCTAGTGCATCGTTTTCGCCTTTGCCATAGCCTTCTAGAATAAGTTCCTACTTCATTCAAGCGTCTTACCATACGACTTATTGTGGAACGATGTTTGCCTAACAAATTGGCAACATAACTCTGACAATATCCCTCGTCCAATAAAACTGAGGCTCGCACTACCTCGTGTTCAGTTAAATTCCTTGTTTGATTCATTTTTCTAATTCTTCGGGGTCAAAACTAAAACAGTCTACCACCAAAAAACGTATTACTTTGAAAAAGGGAACAATTTATAAGCTTAGTTTGAAAGAAAATCTATCTCATTGTTACAGAAAATGCTTTAAAACTGTAAATCTAAACGAATTGTTTTGATTTCTGTCATGAACAACGAAACAAAATATGCATAGCCTACTCTTCAAATACTCGATAAACTTTAAGACTGACATAAGAAAAAGATAAATTAATTTTCTGATTGTTGCGTTAATTTTGTCCAGGAGTTTTATATATATATATATATATATATATATATATATATATATATATATATATATATATATATATATAGACCGGATTATATGCAACATAAAAATCTTGAAATATGCAAGCAAATATGCATGAAAAATGCTTAAAATATGCATGAAAAGGGTCAAAATATGCAATATTAAATAATAATAAAAGTAGTAATTTTTAGTTTTTTATTTCAAAATCGGCATAAAATTAACAAGTTGTGCGTAAGAATTGGGTGCTATGTTAGCATTTATTGTTTCTGGCAAAAGTTCACCCGTCCCATTAATAAAACTATCAATTTGACACAAAGGTTCAAAGCCTGGGTTATTGCACAAAATGTTTTCAAACTTTTCTTTAACTCTACGCGGGAATACATCTGGCAATGTGGATTTTATTTGACGGATTTTATTCATTAACTGAATTGATTCGGTCAACACCAAACCTCGAGTTTCAAGCTTTTTAATCCCCGTAGGTATGTGGGAAAAGTGAGTGCTAATCAAAGCTATGTTTTTTTTTAATATCAGAATCGTTAAATGCTTCCTTAGATTGACGAACTGCCATAGCCTCTGCACTATCGAAGTCATTTACTACACCTTGGATGGCCTCAAAATGTTCATTGTAAAATAGTACAGCTTCAATCCATGTCCCAATCGAGTTACCACTGGTTCGGGAGGTAAAGGCATATTTGGCAGTTTTTCTTTATAGGCGTTATTGCGAGCAGGTGCCTTAAGAAGCACTTTCTTTGCTGATGAAATCAGTTTATTTACATTTCCAAACGTGGATCGTACTTCTTCAGCGAGTCGATGGACTCCGTGAGCATAGCAGGTCACATGAATTAAATTTGGATAAAATACTTCGAGGACTTTCGCTCCCTTGATCATATAAGGAGCAACATCTGAGAGAAATATAAACACTCTTTCATCTGCAGAAGATTCAGGAAATATTTTTTTAATGCCCTCATTCACAAATCTGGTGATCGTAGAATAATTTGTCTTTTCAAGTTCTTTGCAGGCCACCAAATAGGAAGAAGAATGCACCCACAATTAAATTCGCAATATAGCGACCACAACTATCGGTAGTTTCATCAGCTGAAATCCAAATAATATCATCCTTAAGTTCATTACGTATTTCTTCCAGAACATGTTGGTAAATTGTTGGTATGTAATTTTTACGCAGTGTTGATTCGTCTGGTATTTTTGATTCAAGCCATATTTTCTCAGAAAATCTTTGAATGTAGGATTTGTAAGTTTGTGGAGAGGACTATTACTTGCAAGCAATGCTTCACATAAATCCATGCTAAAGTGGTTTTTTTGTTTGCTTATAGAAATGGAATCAGTGCTACTTGCTGTAGTGTCGTGGGCCTTTTATTTGTAATCCTACGATATGAAGACTTGTCTTGACATGCTGGTCAATTTGAAACTTTTTTGTGCACGAAACATTTTTCTCGCAAACTTGACAATATAAAACATTTCCGTCGTATGCAAATGTTCCAGGATAATCAGCTACCCACGAAGAGACACTTTTTTGCGGGTGGCATGGTACACGTTAAACTTTAACCCAACACGTTAAAAATTGCAAAAAGACTACACTGATGCAAGCGCGTCAACAATAATGTTAAAACTGATTTCTTGTTTTAAAATAAAAATTCGTCTTCGAGAAAATTGTTTATATGATCCACGCTCAAACAAATATTCTTAGAAACTAACTACTTATCACCTAATATCCTGACCAAGAAACAAAGGAATAAAATACCGTCGTAATTTTGGGTATTCCCTTGGCACTATAACCTAATCGATGTTTTAGACTATTGTAGGTAATGTTACGGCACTAAGATCTGATACCCTGAGCAATTCAATTGTCTAGTAATACCGAGAAATATTGTAAATATAGGGAAAATATGCATCATTACTAGATTTTGGGTAAAATATGCAATAATTCGTGAGAATGGTCTATGCAATGCAATATGCAAATGAATATAAAAATATGCAAATGCATATAATCCAGTCTATATATATATATATATATATATATATATATATATATATATATATATATATATTAATATTTTTGTTGTGAATTTCTCGACCGTACTTTAATACGGAATAGGGATTATATCAGGTTTGCGGTCTGTAGACAAATAACACTCAATTATTGTTAATTCAGTATTTCGTCATTATATTACGACTTCATCAGGAAAAAACTAAAATAAAATACGAAATGGGTCAGACAAGCGGTAAATTACAATTGATAATTGAGAAGAACATACCAACTAAGAGTATGCTGTATATGTAAAATAACAAAAATCATTAAAAACACTTAACTAACTAGATACATTAAAGTAAATAAGACAATGCAATAGGGACACTACACGGCTCATTTTTATCAACTAACTGAAAGGTTGTGCTGGTACCAATTAAATATCAATAGTATACATCAAAGCATATGCAATGGTTCACAACCTGTCAGTAGTGGTAAAATTTCTTTTAATCAAATTTCAACACCTTACAATAGATGACGCTCAATTTATTCGTGTCCGATTTATAATTAACACAGTTTTTTTGTCTATTTATATAGCACATTTCAAGGAACAAACAATTCTCATAATTATTTTCTTTCTCCGATATTTCTACATTTGAAAAATCAAACCGATGTCCCGTTTTTAGGTGGTGGTCTACAACGGCACATGATCTTTTGCTTATTAGACAATTACTCTTATGTTGTGTGATTCTCTGTTTAAGCCATTGTGAGGTTTATCCAACTTAGCAGAATCAAAAGTTTTCTCATAGTCTATGAGAGTTATGTAGAGTTCGAAATTGTATTCCTTGCTCTTTTCTAGGATATTTCTCGTTGTCTGTAAGTGGTCGCTTGAGCTATAGTCGAATCTAAAACCAGCCTGTTCGCATATATATATATATATATATATATATATATATATATATATATATATATATATATATATATATATATACATATATATACATATATATACATATATATATATATATATATATATATATATATATATATATATATATATATATATATATATATATATATATATATATATATATATATATATATATATATATATATATATATATATATATATATAAACAAAGACAGGAGTAGTCGCGACTGACTAGTTAAGAAAAATATATTCTCAATTTAGTGGGGCTGCAGTCTATATTTAAATTTTTATGGCCTTGGGTAGTGAAACAACCTTTTTTGTTAGTCGAGCTTTCGAAATTATATTTATTTCTTCTTCAGGACATCTGGAAAGACAAAATTTTCTTTTTTCTTCATTTTGTTAAGTGAAAAATTGTTTTTTTAAGTACATCCATATAGTTGAAAAGGACAAAAAAGAAAGATGGCATGAGAAAAAAGAAAAACGATTGACTTACCAAAGTGGTTTTTCTATAACAAAACAAGCAATCATTTGCACAGAGGGATATTCCCTGATATATTATTGTTAACTACATAACACAATAATTAAACAGAAAAATATAAAACGGCCAAAATGGCTGGCCTTGATACTCTCTGCTAATCCCGTAAACCAGTAAATTCACAAAAAATTATCAATTTTTTGGCGGCAAAGGTGGAGTGTGATAGACCGATATAACTTTTGTGTAGTGGAGAAGGATAGAAGGTATTGATTCGTTTCGATCTGAGATATGCTTTTAGTTTAAAACTTATTTACATAGCCAATAGTATAGTGAATAAAGATAGAAATAGTAGTTGAGTGTGTAGATTTTTTATTTTAATAGCGCATGTGTCAGCCTGCATACGGGGGATAACAGAAAGGAACAATGCATTACAGTCTTCAACAGAAACAGGAATACGGGGGATAACAGAAAGGAACAATGCATTACAGTCAAATTAACCCACCCAGACTACAGAGATGAGTCGCTCAGAAAACTTAAGGGCTTTCTACTTGACAATTCCTACCCAGTTCATTTAATTAATAAATTTCTTTTTAGTACATCTTACAGCATCCCAGAAAATATAATAACACGTCAATCGCAACCTCAAACACTTACTACACAACGCTCAGTACAAAGCAATAATCGAGAAATTCATATTAACCATTCCTCGACTCAATAAATAATCAAAACTTTTATTTCTCTCTTCCTTATATTGATAATTTTACTGATAGATTAATTAATATTTTCAAACCGTTTGATTTCAAAATTGCTAAAAGACAAATCAAAACTATCTCTAAACTGTACACCAAAACAAAGACTCGTCTTCTAAAAAATGAAAATTGGAACGTAATTTACAAAATACTTTGTTCAAATTGTAATAAGGTGTACATAGGTCAAACCTCCAGAAATCTGAAGGGTAGGATTACATCACACAAAAGTGACTGTAGACGTAATGTACAATCTTGTGCTTTAGCACAACATGTCATTAACAATGACCATCAGATGAACTGGGGTGAGACTGAGGTCCTGGATCGCTCTGATTCTTACTACAAACGAATTTTCTTAGAAATGGTCCATATTAACCGAGAACCCTACACCATGAATAAAAAGAGTGACACCCAGGGACTCAGTTCCTTATACAGTTACATCCTCAAGTTAGAATTAGAAAAATACCAATCACTAATTGATCGTCCTGCACCAGACGAATAACACATAGACAAAATGTTTTTTTTTCCTTCCAATTACTCTATTACATTATATTATCAATTATACATATATTTTTATTTTTCCGAAAACTGTAATGCATTGTTCCTTTCTGTTATCCCCCGTATGCAGGCTGACACATGCGCTATTAAAATAAAAAATCTGCACACTCAACTACTATTTCTATCTTTATTCACTACACTATTGGCTATGTAAATAAGTTTTAAACTAAAAGCATATCTCAGATCGAAACGAATTAATACCTTCTATCCTTCTCCACTACACAAAAGTTATATCGGTCTATCACATTCCACTTTTGCCGCCAAAAAATTGATGATTTTTTGTGAATTTACTGGTTTACGGGATTAGCCGAGAGTATCAAGGCCAGCCATTTTGGCCGTTTTATATTTTTCTGTTTAATTATTGTGTTATGTAGTTAACAATAATATATTAGTTAAACAGCAGTATTGTGTTCTTGGGATAAACGGTCTTTGGAAAAGAACTAAAAAGTTTTGGACACCTTTTTAGCTACGCCAAGCTTTCGAAAATATTTCATTTTCTTCATCAGGGCTACAATTACAGTAGAATATCAGTATTTTTAAGATTAAAAGTAAAGAACAACCCTATTTTATATGTAACATTAAAGTACTTACTGCTAAGTGGTGTGTTCAAAAATTGTTGTTTGTGGGGGCACTTTGTTGCACTAATTCATCAGAAAAAACAAAAGACAACTCGACATATTCATCTCTGGGAAATATAATAAAATTTTACTTCATTTTGTTAGAAGAGTACAGAGAATTTTGTGGTCGCAAAATGATTTTAATTTATAAAGGATTTTTTTGTTATGTTTTCTTGTCATTTTGCTAAAGGCAGTGTGTTTCTATCTCTTAGTTAAGTTGTGGTTAATTTATATTTGAAAATAGAATGACGTTGACATTCTATTTTCAAATATGTCAACGTCATTCTATTTTCAAATATAAATTAACCACCACTTAACTAAGAGATAGAAACACACTGCCCTTAGCAAAATGACAAGAAAACATAACAAAAAAATCGTGTATAAATTAAAATCATTTTGCGACCACAAAATTCTCTTTACTCTTCCAACAAAATGAAGTAAAATTTTATTATATTTCCCAGAGATGAATATGTCGAGTTTTCTTGTGTTTTTTTCTGTTTTTTTTTCTGATGAATAAGTGCAATAAAGTGCCCCCACAAACAAAAATTTTTGAACACACCACTTAGCAGTAAGTACTGTAATGTTACATATAAAATAGGGTTGTTCTTTACTTTTAATCTCAAAAATACTGATATTCTACTGTAATTGTAGCCCTGATGAAGAAAATGAAATATTTTCGAAAGCTTGGCGTAGCTAAAAAGGTGTCCAAAACTTTTTAGTTCTTTTCCAAAGACCACTTACCCCAAGAACACAATACTGCTATATATATGTATATATATATATATATATATATATATATATATATATATATATATATATATATATATATATATATATATATATATATATATATACAATTGCATAACATTACTATGTTATGCAGTTTTGTGTGTTAATAAAACAATAGCCTTACTACAGTAACATCAGGTATAATATACCATAACAAATAATTTATTACTAAGCCTTTAATCTTATATTTACTGTCGTCTTAAAAGTCTCCCGAAGCCATTTAGTCAGTCATTAGTATCTCACAATCCCATGTTGTGAACATTAATAATGCAGACAGTTCATATAATTTTGACTCTTTTTCTACCCACCAACTGTTGGCTTTATATTGTTTTGCTACCGTTTACCTTCTGAATGTCAACGTATAGTCCTTTGTAATATATTACCTTATGCAGATGAACAGTATAATTTTGTGAAAGGAAAGAGAAATAGAAACCCTTTTTATAGGTTTCGGTCGCATACGTTTATATTTCTTATTACTTTTTCAATACATCAGTATATATATATATATATATATATATATATATATATATATATATATATATATATATATATATATATACTATTCCAAAAAATAAACAAGAACATTAAAAAAATAAAAGGGTTTTCAAATAAGGGTCAGAATAAAGATAAAAAAAACCAGTGATGGTTGGATTGGAAACCTCACAAATATGGCAGTCCCAGATTATGCTTCTAAAACCCTCAGCTTAGGACTTCGCTATGGAAATAACAAACGAATCACAACTGCCATTTCATAATATAATAGCAAATGTGGAAACAAGCATTAATCACTTAACAAATAGCGAATAAGACAAACTTAGATCAAAAACCGGTGGTATCTTAACGAATTTTAAAAACAAACAAAAAAGTCAAAATAAAGCCATAGATTCCTCAAAAAATTTAGGAAAAACTAAAAATAAAAGCAACAAAATAGTTAGTATGAAATCAAGTGATTATCAAAACAAAATTGAAAACTTATTGAATGATAAAAAAACCTTTAAACAAATTAAATTACACCCAACAAACATATATCAAAAAATAATAATAAACTAATTGATAGATGGGAACAAAACAGTATATATCTCCTAACATTGCAAAATCACTGAAAACCCGGAATGCAGTTCCTCCAAAAATATATGGTCTTCCTAAACTTCATAAAGAAAATGTTCCATTACGACCCAGTCTATTATGTATCCAATACCCATTTGTTTCACTTCCCAAATATTTACAAGAAGACCTCTTCCGAGAATACTTTTAATGATCTGATTCCAAGAACACGTAAATTATAATATATAAAGGGTGTTTTTTATAGAGGTGTAGAACTTTGAAATCGAATAAAACAAAGATGAATTTTTTAAATTGACATGAAATTTACTTTATTCGAAAGATAATCTTCTGGCATTATAATTTAAATATGACTTCTGGCATATGACCGCCACGGCTGGCTCGGACGTAGTCTAATCTGGAGGTCCAATTTTCGATGACTTTTTCCAACATTTGTGGCCGTATATCGGTAATAACGCGGCGAATGTTGTCCTCCAAGTGGTCAATCGTTTCGGGCTTATCGGCGTAGACTAGCGACTTCACATATCCCCACAGAAAATAGTTTAGCGGCGTTAGATCGCACGATCTTGGTGGCCAATTCACGGGTCCGAAACGTGAAACTCTGCGGTTACCAAACGTTACCTTCAATAAATCAATTGTGGCACGAGCTGTGTGACATGTTGCGCCGTCTTGTTGAAACCACAGCTCCTGCACATCATGGTTGTTCAATTGATGAACGAAAAAGTCAGTAATCATGGCTCTATAGCGGTCACCATTGACTGTAACGTTCTGACCAGCATCGTTTTTTAAAGAAGTACGGACCAATGATTCCACCAGCCCATAAAGCACACCAAACAGTCAGTTTTTTCTGGATCTAACGGTGTCTCAACATACACTTGAGGATTATCATCACTCCAAATACGGCAGTTTTGTTTATTGACGTATCCATTCAAACAAAAGTGAGCTTCATCGCTAAACAAAATTCGCTTATGAAAATCGGGATCAACGGCAATCTTGTTTTGGGCCCATTCACCGATTCAACGCCTTGCTAGGTGATCGTGTGGCTTCAATTGTTGCACGAGTTGGATTTTGTAAGCACGCAAACCAAGATCTTTCCGCAAAATCTTCCATAAAGTGGATGGACACATATCCAATTCCTGTGCACGATGGCGGATAGACTGATTCGGGTCTTCCTCTACGCTACGCTCTACAGCAGCAATGACTTCTTCTGTACGCACTGTACGACGTCTCTGTGGATGCGTATTATCATTTAGAGTAAACGTGGTGCGAAAACGTTCCATAGTTAATCGAATTAATTGCTCTGATGGACGATTATGTTGACCGTAAAATGGACGTAGTGCGTGATACGTATTTCGAACAGAACCATGATTTTCAAAATAAATTTGCACAATTTGGAAGCGTTGTTCAGGCGTCAGTATATTCATGTTGAAATGCCAAACCAAACTAAACATAAATCACTTGACAGCTGACAAAATGGCCGCCAGTTAAAAAAGTGTTGCCAACTTAAAGTTTTATACCTCTATAAAAAACACCCTTTATATATATATATATATATATATATATATATATATATATATATATATATATATATATATATACATATATTGGGGTCTCTTTTAAAACTAAGTGAACATCATTTCGCAGAGACCGAATAGTAGTTTGACGGTACATTGAAACCCAGTCAAGCTCTCAATTTTTACCGAGTCATCAAAGGCGTGTGTGGTCTAGCGTTGGCATGGCAGCCCTTCTGTTGACTAGTTCCGAGGCGGATTTTTTCAATTGTTTGCCTTAATCTTGTCAATTGCCGACAATATAATACAGGATCATTCGATTGTCCAAGCTACAGCAGCTCCTGATGGACGATTTCAGTTCCACAAAACACACTATATCACCTTTTTTGGCGTCAATCCGAACTTTGCCATCATTTGTGGAGATTCATCCTTTTTCGACTATGTTCGTGTTCGCACATTATTGTCGGTCGTGATCCACTTTTTATCGCTCGTGATCATGAATTCAGAAATGGAAATTCGACTTAGTAAATTTTTTAACATTAAATCATGTAGCTCCTAAATATAGGGCTGCTTTTTGTAACCAGCTTTCTCTAAATGGTTTAAGACTGTTTGATGTTGGATGTTTACTTCCTTATTGATATCATGGCTACTTACATGTCGGTCTTCCTCAATTTTTGCCAAAATTCTATCAACTTTTTTTGTTATTGACCGGTACTTTTGACATCGGAATTTCCAGAATAAAACATGAACCATCTTTTGGCGTTGGTTTTTATAACTTATCTTGCCCTCAAGCAGCACAGTTTTCTGAAAAAATTCGCTCATGAAGAAATTTAACAATGACTTCGCCAAAATTAATTGTCTGAATATTATGGGTTAAGTTAAATTTGATTGATTTATAAAATTCTCATTTTCACACTCAATCAGCAGTGCAGCTTCAAAAATTCATCCAATCGGTAGCAGAGGCAGGCTGTGTTTCAAGTTAGTATAACATTAAACACATTTTACTAGCAGTTATTAAGCAAGTAATGCATAAAATGTAATAATTCATTACCGAGCAGCTGTCGGTATTACTCTGACCAACAGCCCTCGTAAGGCATTAAGTAAACATAGGAATAATTAATATAGGACATGAAGCAGGGTAGGAATAACAGAAATTGAAGTTACAACCTATTTATACAACTATTACAGTAATGTTGCTGTGTACCATAAACTAGTATTAAAATTAACAAGCTTAGACCTTGTGAAATTTTAAACCTGTGAAAAAATAATGACATATTATTGAGAAATGACATTTTGTTTAAAAATCTTCTTCTTTTTCCGACTTATAGCTAGGCACTGTTGCCTGTTTTCTTTGTTCCCTGCTCTATAGATCGTCGCTCCATCTCTTTTTTTTATTTTTTTTATGGGTCTAGCACACGTGCTACAGGGAAGTCCCTAAAGCGCTCCAGGAGCGGAATGTGTGCGAAAAAAGCGATTCACGTTGTTTTTGAATCGCTGTAAATTAGGACTTTCTTGGACGTCCCATTGATCTTCTTCCATTCGGTGACTTGTCCCTTGCTCTCCGTACTGTCCTGTTGTTTGCCATTCTTCCTATGTGTTTATCCCATTTCACTTTTTTTCCTCTTCCACTGGTTGATATTTTCTATATTACATGTGCGTTTTATGTCTTCACTTCTTTCTTTCTTTAAAAATCAATTGTAGAAATTATAACGAGAAAAAAAGAGGAGTAATTATGTTTCCCGCCAAATTGGAACAAAAAGACTAAAAATATTGAAAAAAGTGGATGACAGTGAGTGCTTATTAAAAATACCAAAGTTAGAGTCACATAAACGTTTTTTGAATGAAAGAGAATAGTTGGAACACACAGCAAACACACGAAAAGATCAATATTAATCAAATTATTAAACGGTCGATCGCGATCGACAAGTCGATCGCGAGTGCTTTTTGAGTCGATCTCGAGAAAAAAATTCCGATATAGAACTATTCACAGATTTTGTTTTAGGTAACTAAAACAAAATGTAATGAATAAACTACTAAAATTTATTCGATCCACAATTAGGCCAGAATAACTCCCTCATCACTTTCTTTTTCGTAATAATCCCTGCTAGCAGCAAAAGGCGGCTTTATCAAAGGAACGCGCGGTACTTGTCAAAGAAAAGCCGCATTTTTGATTCCCGCCGATTTTTCTAGAAACTTCGGGCGGCGTGTTTGACGGGAACATTCGAGACTTCGTTCGCGCCGATATAAATGTTGCGCCTGCAGGAATAGGAGTCAGTCTGAGTTGTAACTTAAAGGCGCTACATCGATACAAAGTTTATTAATAAATAGTCCAAAATGAGTGCGGCGAAGAAAAGTAAAACTTATCATTTTAATAACGATTGGGAGGAAGAATTTTTCTTTTGTATGGTAAAGGATAAGTCCATTTGTCTCATTTGCCGTGCGTCAGTTGCAATATCTAAGCGTGGGAACTTAGAGAGGCATCATAAAACGGTTCATAAAAACTATGAAAAGGATTTTCCGTCACAGAGCGAATTAAGGAAACGAAAAGTACGTGATTTGATAACTTGTTTGAAAAAAGAACAAACCATGTTCACAAGACCAGCCAAACAATCAAAGGCTGCAACGATCGCGTCATTTAAAATATCTCATATATTGGCGAAACACAAGAAACCATTTGATGATGGATTGGTTGTGAAGCGGGTGAGACTTTATTTGGATATTTTTAAAATAAAACAGAGATTATATTAGAGAACTTCAGTTATCTCGTCCGACTGTCACAAGGCGTGTTGAAGTCATGAGCCAGGACATGGCAGATAAACTAAAACATGATATCATGGAATATACATACTTTTCTTTACAGTTCGACGAATCCACCGATATGACAGACACTGCCCAGCTGTGTATTTTTATTCGAATAGTATTCAATGATATGTCGGCTAAGGAAGAGTTTTTGACAATATTCCTCCGAAAGGAAAGACCCGTGGCGAAGATATATATGACGTTTTCTTCAATTTTGTAACAAACTACAAGCTACCAATATATAAACTAGTGTGCATTACAACCGCAATGACTGGAAACAAAAACGATTTTGTGGCATTGTGTCGAGCTAATGATGATTTTCCTTCATTTTTCTCCTTCCATTGCATTATACATCAACAAGTTTTGTGTTCAAAAGTTCTAAACATGGAGGAGATTATGGGCATTGCAATAAAAATTGTGAATTCTATCCGTGCACGTAGCTTGCAACGACGGCTCTTTAAATTGCAGTTGGAAGATAGTGAGTCAGCTGAACACACTGATTTAATTCTTCACACGGACGTCAGGTGGTTGAGTCGCGGAAAATTCCTAGAAAGGTTTCAAGAATTATTGCCCGAAATAACAGCTTTTCTGGACGAAAGAGGTGATGACACTCAGATGCTGAAAAACGGAAAATGGCTGACTGATTTGTCATTTTTGACAGACATTACAATGCATTTAAACACCAATAATTTGGAGCTTCAAGGTAAAGGAAAAACTATTATTGAGATGATTAGTGCAATAAACGCATTCAAAACTAAATTGCAACTTATGATAGATCAACTGAAAAGAAAGGATCTGAAAAATTTTTCGTCTTTGAAAGCAAGGATTCCTCAGTTGAATTATGATATTTATGAGGCAGAATTATCAAATATTTTGGACCAATTCGAAATACGTTTTTATGATTTCAGTAAATTGGCAAATATCGCATCATTTATGAGTTATCTTTTTTCGTGTAAAAACATTGAGGAATTAGCTACTGAACTAGCAAGTCAGTTTAACATGGACTCATGTTCTGTTGAAAATGAGTTAGTGCAGATTATATCAGATATACATCTCAAAGCCACAGCATCTGATACAAAATTCTGGTGTTTTATATCTGAAGATAAATATCCGAATCTAAGGCAAATCGCCCTTCAACTGACGGCAATGTTTGGGTCAACTTACTTGTGCGAGTATGCATTTTTTGAAATGAAGATAATTAAGACAAAATATCGCAATCGAATAACTGACGAACATATGTCATCATGCTTGCGATTAGCACTCAGTAATTACGTACCATCTTATGAAAAGTATGCTGAGGACATGCAGTGCCACGCTTCAACATCCAAAGTCACTCTTTAGTTAAGTTTAGACACTCGTTTGTTTTGTAAGAACCAATATACTCGCAGTTTTGAATAATTACGAGTTTTTTCATTGACATTTTAGAGCAGACCTACACTTACCTTGACTAAAAAAATGCATACTGTGCGGAAAACTAATATCTATGCCACGATACACCCTACCTAGACGACAATCCTGCACCACACTTACTTGCAGCCTCTCAGAGTCGATCGATCGTAGTCTAAGAATATTGAGGTAGATCGCCAACAGTTCAAGTTTGAGCACCCCTGATCTAGGGAAACGCAATTTCTCAAAAAGAATTTAGGTGAATGTGCGGATACATCCTAGTACATATATATATATATATATATATATATATATATATATATATATATATATATATATATATATATATATATATATATATATGTATATATACGATTCTCATTGTTATCAATTTATTATAAGATTGAATCTTTTTGGTTGCCTTGAACTTTTTACCACTTTTTTTAAATTTTAATTTACCATTATTCCTAAACAGGTAAGGACTGGTATAGCACCGTTTACAGCTTATCATACAATGTATGGGGGCTGAAGGTACCCCGAGACAGTGTTCCACATTTGAGGAAGAGCACCTCACCATAAATAAACAAATAGTTACATGAATATGTAAACTATAACCAGAATAAAATAGAAAGAGGAATAAAAATTAATTAAATTTCGCTTTTAAATTAATGTAGCAAGAAGGGGCACCGCCGGAGCTCCCTTCAGGAACCGACGGTGGCACGTAGGGGGTGGGACCCCTCCTTCGATTTTTTTTTATCATACAATGCGTTATAAATGTCTTCAATACCAATGTACACGGGTATATTGATAGGTCTGGTAAATTTCTACGAAATTGTAGAAAATTTTATTAAGCAGCATCAGGATTGGTAAGCGTGATTCTTGTAACGGTGTTACATATTTCGTAGAAATGGATAAAGCCAATTACCGTGCAATGATAAGACATTTTTATTTAAAGGGGGTGGACTCCGGCCCAGATAAAAACTGAACTGAAGGAATTTCATGAGGGCTCTGCATCAGCACTCAAGGTCTTGTATTACTGGAAGAATGAGCCATGTGGCCATACGAGCATTACAGATGGTGCACATTCCAGACGCCCAATTGCAGTTTCTTCTGAAGAAATGGTCGATAAAATTCATGATATCGCATTGGAAAATCATCACATTAAGTTTCGTGAGATCACTGAGATGCTAGGCATCTAATATGAACGGGTACAGCAGCAGAGTTCGCGATTGTTTCCGCGTTTGTTGACGCCGATCCGAAAGACTTCTGGCGTCGTTTTGTGACTGTAGACGACACGTGAATTCATCTTTACATCCCGGAGACAAAACGGCAGTCAAAACAATGGGTTGGCGAAGGTGAAGTACACCAAGTGATTTTTTTTTAACCTCAATCTGTAGATACGGCGTTGGATGTTATTCATCCTCGGTAATAAATGGTGCGTTATAATGCTAACGCAGGAACATTAACCTTCAGGTTGGTAAAGACTAGATCCAGTTTACGACCATTAGAGTTTGGTATATTATTAACTTAAAGTCAGTTTAAAACGAAAAAAAACACCTCAAGTTTTATCTTTTGAGTTAGAAATTGTAGTCTCCAAGGGTAAAACATTAAAGCTACCAAGAAACAAGTACTCGTACATTCTTCCTATCACTTAGAAATATTGCAAAAATAATATGAAAAAATTTTCCTTTTGAAGTAATTTAAACTTCTTATAACATTGAAATACACAGGTTGTCCCAGTATTTCGTGTCCATAGGGTTACTGTGCATTTCTGGGATGAAAATATCACCATTTAACTTACAACTTACCTTAGTCCAAAAATTCGTAATTTTTGAGATACAGGCTGTCAAAAGTTATACCTTTATTTTAATTTTTCTTAAGTAGCTTTCTTAACACAAGATTAGGTGCTAAGGGGTTTTCTGAGGTGAGAAATCACCGAATTTTGTACAAATAGTACTATTATTAAGAAAGGTACTTAAGAAAAACGAAAATAAAAGTATAACTTTGACCCCCTGTATCTCAAAAATTACGAATTTTTGGACTAAGGTAAGTTAAGTTAAGTAGTCATATTTTCACCCCAGAAAACCACAGTAACTTTATGTACACGGAATACTGGGACAACCTGTATATGAAGTAATTCCGAAATTAATTCATGATTGCAAAAGAAGTATATTATATTCAATAAAATAATTTATCAACATCTCGCACATAGTTATTCAATTTTGATATAGGTGATGCTACAAATGACTCAAGTAGTTAACTTCAGAAGTGGGAAGGACATATGAACACAAATGGTGTTTCTTAAAGAAAAAAAAAAACAACACCAAGCGCAAAACTATTTAAGGACGGGGTTAATTAACAAGTGAAGGGAGGACGGAGTCTTTTAACGAAATAAACCTCTCTTCTATTGGAATTTTAAAAGTCAAGACTCTTCCCAGTAAACTTAAAATCGATGACTTTTGTTTTAACAAAAAAAAATCGTTTAGTTCAATGGAACTTACACCTAAATTCACGATGTGAATTGTAATATGTGGAGCTCTACATGCTCTACTCATAATCTCAGACTCCCTCACCGCCCTATCGGCTATCAGTTCAAGAAACTTACATTACAACTTTATCAGACACATCTATGATCTCTTATACACTGCATCACTGAAACGCAGATCCATCACACTACTCTGGGCCCCCAGTCATATCGGCAATAAAGGTAATGACAGAGCAGGCCATTTTGCAAAACGTGCCATCGAGTGGGCCATTCCAATCAAGGCAGAAAATCACTACTCGGACTTCAACAAGTATCTTAGTTCCTTCCACAAAACACTATTTCAACTAGACTGGTACTTACAAGATCCTAACAATAAGCTATGGTCCATTAAGCCTGAAGTCTAGCCCCCCACTCGACTCTACCAACATGTGAAGAAAGGACAACGTTCACAGAAGAAGACTAGCGATAGGTCATACACATGCCACCCACTCCCATCTCATGAGCAGGGAACCATCTCCCACATGCTTAGGCTGTCATGCGCCCCTAACTGTCCTACATATATTTGAGACTGCGCATTACAAGAGTATGAAAGATAAACACAACATACCTTCAAAGCTAAAATGTGTTATAGATTCCTACGAACAGATCAAAGGCAACATTACAATTTCCTCCAAGAAATTAATTTTAGAGTTTAAAACATAAATCACAATACTCTGTGGGGCGCTAAATAACCTCTGTAGTCGATGCGCCCGAACTCAATGACATCATCATCATCATCATCTACATGCTTAAACCCAATTTAACAATTAGTAACCGCGTAACGAAAATTTTTCACAAAATGAACTCTTTCACAAGTTAACGACCATACAAACTTGCTCCGATAAGAAAAACTCTGTTGCTAAGAAGCCTCTATTTTTTACAACCGTACAGGTAGGAACCATATGCCGCCACTGGCCATCCCTTGAATACGGGACAGGACACATTGCAAAATATATCAACAATCCCTATACGTAATACTTCAACACGCGAAGCTTAATATTATTTTATATATTTGGATTCTTATCTTGATAATTAAAAGTAACACACAAAAAACGACATTCATATTCACCGGTTTAATTTAACTACGTTGGAACAAGAAGACTACATACACAAAATAGTTATGACCATTACACCAAATACTTTATTTTTGCCCTCGACGCGCGTTTTCGCTAACCACGTCATAAAATGTTTGGTGTTTGGTGACAACTACTGTATGGCGCTTTTCCTGAGACAACGAAAACAAAAAGCAGGAATTGCAGAATAGGTACAATATGAAAAAAAACTGCTGTTGAATCATACCGATTACTTCGAGAAGCTTATTGTGAACATGCTCCATCGTAAGATACGTGTGAACGATGGTTTCGGCGTCTCGATAGTGGTGAATTCGATATTGCAGACAAGTAACGTGGAAAACCGTCAAAAAAATACGAAGATGTGGAATTGCAAGCATTGTTGGACGAAGATGATTCACAAACACAAAAACAACTCGCCGAGCAATTGGGCATTAGGCAACAAGCTGTTTCCAATCGGCTACGAGACATGGGAAAGATTCAGAAGCCGGTAGATGGGTCTCACATGAGTTGAACGACAGGCAAATGGAAAAGCGCAAAAACACGTGTAACATTTTGCTCGCTCGGTACAAAAGGAAGTCGTTTTTTGCATCGTTTAGTTACAGGGGATGAAAAGTGGATTTATTTTGAGAATCCCAAGCACAAAAAATTATGGGTAGACCCAGGCGCACCATCCACATCGACCGCAAGACCGAATCGCTTTGGCAGAAAAACGATGCTCTGTGTTTGGTGGGACCAGAGGGGTGTGGTCTATTATGAGCTGTTAAAACTTGGGGAAACCGTTAATACTAAACGTTATCAACAACAATTGACTGATTTGAACCGTTCGCTGCTTGAAAAAAAGCCAGAATACCGAAAGCGGCAATACAAAGTCATTTTTCTTCATGACAATGCTCCATCACATACGCAAAACCAGTTCGCAACACGTTGGAAGCACTCAGCTGGGAAGTTCTACCCCATGCGGCTTACTCACCAGACTTGGCTCCTTCCGATTACCACTTGTTTGCATCGATGGGTCACGCACTTGCTGAGCAGCGCTTTGGTTGGTACGAAGATGTGAAAAAATGGCTCGATGAATGGTTTGCAACAAAAGGGGAAGATTTTTACTAGCGTGGTATTCACAAATTGCCCGAAAGATGGGAAAAAATGTATAACAAGCGAAGGAGCATACTTTGAATAAAGCACTTTTTATCATTCTTCTGAATTTAACATGTTTTTTTAGAAAAAAAATCCGCATTTCATACTTGTACACCTGGTATATGTTTTAAACAGTAGACGAACACAAAAATGTATCGTCAGCCTTTTATTTAAACTTTTTGACATAGTTCAGTCCGACCCTGTGGACGATGATATATTTGAAATATCCTGCCCAACATGGTAAGCTATCAACGGCGAAGAAAACGACAAAAAACGGCCTATTCATTACCAAGCATTGTGCGTGAAGTCTATCAACTTTTAAAAAAAAATGAAACCCCATCTGTTTCGGTTTTTTACCTAACCGACAATTTTAACCCTTCATGCCCTTGATTTTTTTCTACTTTAGGTCGACAACCCTTGCCTCTAATGTCTTGTCTATTGTGATGCATATCGTATGTTAAAAAGGGTTCACTTTTTCTTTTTTTTTTTTTGAATATGCCATTCATCTGCATACGGTGATATATGTTTATAAGGGATTTATCAGGTGACATCCTGGTCTTATATTGCAGTTGTTCGGTCGCATAGAAAGGGATATTGACTATTTTTTAAATATTTTTAAAGGAAGTCCTATAAAAGCTGACTGTATTTGGATCTATTAGTAGAGGTAACGAATCTTTTTTATTATTATTTTTTATATTCTATAATAAAACAAGCCATGCCCGCTGCTCCGCTTATTCCTTATGTTACCTAACGTAATAAAATATATCCTATAACCTGGCCAGAGCACATATGTATTTTATAAAAAGAAACACGTGAATTGGATAAATGATTCTTAAGTGCTAAGCGCACTAACGGACAGACAAACAGCGAGACGTTGCGTTTTATATATATTATAGATTTTTTTTGATAAATATTAAGTTAAGATTTAAAAAAAAAACACATAAATCCGATAAGTGGTTCTCGAATGATAAGTACACTAACGGACAGACAGACATACAGAGAGACGTTGCGTTTTATATATATATATATATATATATATATATATATATATATATATATATATATATATATATATTATATAGATTATTATTAATATTATATAACTGGCGATACATATGTATGAATTAAAATAAAACACGTAAATCGGATAAGTGGTTCTCGAGTCATAAGCGCACTAACGGACAGACAGACAGACCGAAAGACATTGCATTATATATATTGGATTCTTTGTTACATGATATTGTTCCATATCTAACGGTTTAGGCAGCGTATTGCAAGAGAGTGCGCTAGCGGCAATCTTTTTTCCGATTTAATACACTACTAGCAGTGCCCGCAGCTCCGCTCGCGTGGACTTGATTCAATACTGTCGTCACTGCTTATTCCTTATGTTACCTAATGTAATAAAATATCTCCTATTATTTCTCCTTATCTCCTAGAACTTCTACATAATTTCCATTATCTAGGCTCATCTCTGCTCATCTCCCATTATTTCTCCTTATCTCCCATTATTTCCCCTTATCTCACCTTATCTCCCATTATCTCACCATATCTCCCATTATCTCGACTTGTCTCGCAATATTTCTCCTTATCTCCCATTATTTCTCCTTATCTCCATTATCTCACCATAACTCCCATTATCTAGACTTATCTCTGCTTATCTCCCATTATTTCTCCTTATCTCTCATTATTTATACTTATCTCCCATTATCTAGGCTTATATCGAATTATATAGAACATATGTATAAATTTATAAAAACACGTAAATCGGATAAGTGGTTCTCAAGTGATAAGCGCACTAACGGACAGACAGACAGACAGAGAGATATTTTATATTCTTTGCAACATGATATTGTTCTATATTTAATGGTTTACGCAGTGTATTGCAAGAGAACGCGCTAACGGTAACCTTTTTTCAGACTTGATTCACTATTATCGTCAGTACTTATTCTTGATGTTACTTAACGCAATAAAATATATCCTATAACCTGGCCAGAGAACATATGTATATTTTAAAAAAAAGCACGTAAATCGGATAAGTGGTTCTCCAGTGATAAGCGCACTAACGAATAAAGAGACAGACAGGCAGAGAGACAGGCAGACAGACAGACAGAGAGACGTTGCATTTTATATATATTATAGATAGATAACCTGGCCAGATAACACATGTATGTTTTAAAAAAAAGCACGTAAATCGGATAAGTGGTTCTCCAGTGATAAGTGCACTAACGAATAAACAGACAGACAGGCAGAGAGACGGGCAGACAGACAGACCGAGAGACAGACAGAGAGACGTTGCATTTTATATATATTATAGATGTAATAAAATATATATCTATAACCTGGTCAGAGAACATATGTATGAATTTAAAAAATCACGTAAATCGGATAAGTGGTTCTCGAGGGATAAGCGCACTAACGGACAGACAGACAGAGAGACGTTGCATTTTATATATATTATAGATATAGATTATTATTATTATATAGCCTGGCCAAAGAATACATGTATGAATTTAAAAAAAAAAACACGTAAATCGGATAAGGGGTTCTCGCGTGATAAACGCACTAATGGACAGACAGACAGGCAGAGAGACATTGCATTTTATATATATTATAGATTATAGATTATAGATATTCTCTGCTACATAATATTGTTCCTTATTTAATGGCTTAGGCTGTGTATTGCAAGGGATTGCGCTAGCGGCAAACTTTTTGCGACTTCATTCACTATTATCGTCACTGCTCATTCCTTATGCTACCTATCGTAATAAAATATAGCCTATAACCTAGCCAGAGAACATATATATGTTTTAAAAAAAAAGTACGTAAATCGGATAAGTGGTTCTTCAGTGATAAGCGCTCTAACGGACAGACAGACAGACAGACATACAGACAGACAGACAGACAGAGATACGTTGCATTTTATATATATTATAGATTATCGTTACTGCTTATTTCTTATGTTACCTAACGTAATAAAATATATGTTTTAAAAAGAAAAGCACGTAAATCGGATAAGTGGTTCTCGAGTGATAAGCGCACTAACGGACAGACAGACAGAGAGACGTTGCATTTTATATATAAAAAAGTACCTTAATTCTTAAAAACGAATTTGAATACCGTGGTCGAAACAAATGAATTGCTGATTGAGGGTCTGCGAGAATTATTTTTTTTAAATTTTGGGAGTTTTTCTTCAGAACTAGGATAACCCAAAAAAGGTACCATCGTAACTACAATTTTCAGTTATATTCTGACAACTTAAAAGTCTATAAATTTAACAGAATAATAGGATTTATTACAAAAACGTAACGTAATTTTCAGTTCTCTTGCCTCCAAGAGCCCTAAAATGGACGTAAAACATTATATTTTCGAGGCAACCCCCTCCAATCCCTATCACAACCCTTGGCATTATATGTTTGACAGATCTGTGAAAAATACTGGTATGAGATGTCACCTTGTGAGCAAAATCGAATCTTTCGTAAAGCAGATTAATTCTTTTTAGCTAATCTTTTAATAGATAACTTTTAAAGTATTAAAATGGAAGGTAAAAAATTAAATCCACTTGAGAAGTCAATTCATAAACAACAGCATTTGATTTTCACGTAGAAACTTGTTTAAAAGGAGATAAACATGAAAAATCAATCTAAGAAAATATAAAATCAAAAATCATTTATAGAACTTCGTACTTATATTAAAAAAAAAAAACTTGAAACGAATTATTATGTATAATATTGTTAAGTTTAGAGTTTTCTACACTCAAAATTACCTATTTTACTTGTCTCTTTTTATTAGATTCCCCCATGTCCTATTTTTCTGTTGCTCCTCCTGCGTGGCTCCTGCCATGTTGTGTGGCTAATGCACAGTTTGAAACCCTTCTGACAATTTGAAATTCAGTGTCGTATCATAACTTTCTCTCTACTATTTAGTGTTTTCTTCTTTACATACAATACAATAAAAATTCTTTAATCATCCAATAAACGAAATTAAATTTAAAAAAATTATATCATTATTTCACAAATGTGTTGAGATTCTCATAAATTCAATTTTTCTTGTTGGTTATTTAATTCTAATTTTATATTGGCAAAAAAACTGTATTCTGATTTAATAACCACACATTTTATTCAGTTGTCCATTTAGTACGCGTACATTCACTTGGGTGCCCTCTCGAACTTTTCCTGTAGTTGGTGCCTTTTGAAGTGTTCTACAGACAAAGGAGACCTACCGTTTAATGCCGATTCCAAACGGCCAAAGTGAGAGGGCTTTACTAGGCATGATATTACAGGTGGTTTGCCATTGCCTTCCCGAGAGAGACGAGTGTCACGTGGTAAAGTTTTTTTCGTCAATTTATTATTTTCCGAGCCAAGATTCGAACTCTGATCTTCGGCGCAGAAAGCAGCCAGCTTAAACACTACGCTATGGCCGCTTCGCAAATTTGTGTTACTAGCACAAATTGTGTTTTTAGTGTTCCGTACGGAACACTTATAAGATCACTTCGGTGTCTGTCTGTCTGTCTGTCTGTCTGTCTGTCTGTCTGTCTGTCTGTCTGTCTGTCACACCCGATTTTCTCGGAAACTGTTTGACATAGAATGGTGAAATTTGGTAATAATATAGGAATTGATGGCCTCATCAGAGCCATGTAGTTTTGAGAATTAAATTTTGAGTTAATGGGTTAGTTTTGGGGGGTGAAGTCGGAAGTGAAAAAAAATTTTTTTACTAGGTCATCGAGTGTGGTGTCAAATGAAAGCTTGTGAAAACATGAGTAAAAAATATATATATAATATTATACTTGCGCGCACTTTTCTTTGTATTATTTTTAAAAATTCGCGAAAAATCGCTGTCCCGGGCCTTATCTCGAAAAGTACTCATCAAAAAATTTCGAAAAAATTCTGGAATATTCTCCACGGGGTGTAGATTGAACGAAAATTATCACGAGCGCATTACCTTTAATAATTTATATGGTATATAAAAAAAACAAAAATTTCAAGGTCATCAGATTTCAGTAAAGATTGGACACAAACTTTGTTGAAAACTCATTTGGGGTGTGTTTTGTGAAGTCACTGATCATTTTATACCATCGTAACATAAATTTTGACATAAGAGGTTCGTTTTGAGGGGTGAAATCGGAAGTGAAAAAAAAATTTTTTTTACTAGGTCATCGAGTGTGGTGTCAAATGAAAGCTTGTGAAAACACGAGTAAAATATATATATATATATATATATATATATATATATATATATATATATATATATATATATATATATATATATATATATATATATATATATGTATATATATATATATATAGTATATATATATATATATATATATATATACATATATATATATATATATATATACATATATATATATATATATATATATATATATATATATATATATATATATATATATATATATAATGTAATACTTGCGCACACTTTTCTTCGTATTACTTTTAAAAAATCGCTGTCCCCTACCTTATCTCGAAAAATACTGATCAAAAAATTTTGAAAAAATTCTGGAATATTCTCCACGGGGTATAGATTGAACGAAAAATTATCACGAGTGCATTACCTTTAATAATTTATTTGGTGTATAAAAAAAAAAAAAAAAATTCAAGGTCACCAGTTTTCAGTAAAGATTGGAAACAAACTTTGTTGAAAATTCATTTGGGGTGTATTTTGTGAAGTCACTGATCACTTTATACCACCCTAACAAAAATTTTTATTTTAAAAACAATCAACGTACGGAACACTAATTGTGCAAGTTCAACTTGCACTTGACCGGTTTTTTGAATACATGTCACATGTGCAGCACATGTCAAAACAGTTCAAATATCACACAATATTGTGAAATAAGTTTTGTAGACCTTTGATAAACAAAAATGTCTCAACTGTGAAGTAATTGTTCTTACTTCCCTTGCTAAAGAAAAATATTGTAGTTATAAAAAAAATTCCTGCTGAGATTCTTGCATTGCTCACGTTTCAAATTTAATAGATCATGAAAAATAATGATTCTCTTTCTCGTTGGTCCTTTTGCTTGTCGATTTGTCTGTCCATTTAGCAGGTGGTGAGGTAATACCTCTCTACAGTACTCAGAAATCTTGGTGTACTATGGTGTTTTTTTTTATAAGTTATTCACATAGCTATGTAGGAAAACTAGAAGGGCTTAAAAAAATATATTTTTCTATATGATCGTCTACACTAATACTGTTGGCCTACTGCTTTTAGAGTTGTTTAATTCCACTCAAAAAAGTTAATTTGTGCCTTAGGAGATAATGCTACAGCAGTATTAGGGATACTGCCATAGTAATGTAACAGTGGAATTTTGTTTCTCCATGATTTCGGACGTTTTCCCTTAATGGCCTACTTCTAGTTTTGAATCGTCCATCCGCAAACTTCCCCAATAAATGTGAACTCTTTTTTCATATATTTAACTTTCCAAAAAACGAAAGTATTTTATCTCTAAATCTTCAAGTTCAAACGTGAAAAGTGTAGTTTTGGATACTCATTTATATTCAGCAAGCCTGATGGTTTTCTCAATTCTTGCTTCAGGTGATCTTTCTCAACTCGGGTCATCCTGAATTAAGTCTCTCTGAAATATTTAGACGAGATTTTACTTGAAAATAAGACAGTGCGTTACTGCCATGCATCCAAGATATTCTTTCACGAATACCTTTTGGTCAATTTCTCTCCTTACTGAGAAAGTTACTGTGCGACTCTCCAAATTACTTTTAGTCATTTTTCTAAAGAAAAAAATCATAGAAACTGCAAAACGCTAAGAAATTGTACGAAATTTTATCCAAACTCAAAACAAAGACATTAATTTCACAACCAACAATTTTCCTATATGATATATATATATATATATATATATATATATATATATATATATATATATATATATATATATATATATATATATATATATATATATTATATATATATATATATATATATATATATATATATATATATATATATATATATATATATATATATATATATATATATATATAAAATGCAACGTCTCTCTGTCTGTCTGTCCGTCCGTTAGTGCGCCTATCACTGAAAAACCACTTATCCGATTTACGTACTTTTTTTTTTAAACATACATATGTTCTCTGGCCAGGTTATAGGCTATATTTTATTACGATAGGTAGCATAAAGAATGAGCAGTGACGTAAAATAGTGAATGATGTCGGAAATAAGTTTGCCGCTGGCGCGTGCCTTTGCAATACACAGCCTAAACCATTAAATATGGAACAATATTATGTAGCAAAGAATATCTGTAATGTATAATCTATAATATATATAAAATGCAATGTCTCTCTGTCTGTATGTCTGTCCATTAGTGCGTTTATCACTTATCCGATTTACCTGTCTTTTTTTAAATTCATGCATATATTCTTTGGCCAGGTTATATAATAATAATAATAATCTATATCTATAATATATATAAAATGCAATGTTTGTCTGTCTGTCTGTCTGTCTGTCCGTTAATGCGCTTATCCCTCGAGAACCACTTATCCGATTTACGTGATGTTTTAAAATCATACATATGTTCTCTGACCAAGTTATAGGTATATATTTTATTACATCTATAATATATATAAAATGCAACGTATTCTGTTTGTCTGTCCGTCCGTTAGTGCGCTTATCACTCGAGAACCACTTATCCGATTTTCGTACTTTTTTTTTTAAAATATGTATATGTTCTCCGGCCAGGTTATAGGCTATATTTTATTACGATAGGTAGCATAAGGAATGAGCGGTGACAATAATAGTAAATGAAGTCGGACAAAGTTTGCCGCTAGCGCGTTCTCTTGCAATACACAGTCCAAACCATTAAATATGGAACAATATTATGTAGCAGATAATATATATGTATATATATATATATATATATATATATATATATATATATATATATATATATATATATATATATATATAATGCAATATCTCTCTGTCCGTCTGTCTGTCTGTATGTCTGTCCGTCCGTTAGTGTGCTTATCACTGGAGAACTACTTATCCGATTTACGTGCTTTTTTTTTTAACCATACGTATATTCTCTGGCCAGGTTATAGGATATATTTTATTAGGTGACATAAGGAATAAGCAGTGACGATAATAGTGAATTAAGTCTGAGGAAAGTTTGCCGCTAGCGCGTTCTCTTGCAATACACTCCCTAAAGCATTAAATATGGAACAATATCATGTAGCAAAGAATACAATATATATAAAATGCAACGTCTCTTTGTCTGTCTGTCTGTCCGTTAGTACGCTTATCACTCGAGAACCACTTATCCGATTTACGTGTTTTTATAAATTTATACATATGTTCTATATAATTCGATATAAGCCTAGATAATGGGAGATAAGGTGAGATAATGGGAGATAAGGAGAAATAATGGGAGATAAGTCGAGATAAGCCTCGATAATGGGAGATAAGGTGAGATAATGGGAGATAAGTGTAAATAATGGGAGATAAGGAGAGATAATGGGAGATAAGCAAAGATAAGTCTAGATAATGGGAGATAAGTATAAATAATGGGAGATAAGGAGAGATAATGGGAGATAAGTCGAGATAAGCCTAGATAATGGGAAATAAGGTGAGGTAATGGGAGATAAGGAGAAATAATGGGAGATAAGGAGAAATAATGGGAGATGAGCAGAGATAAGCCTAGATAATGGAAATTATGTAGAGATAATGGGAAATAAGGAGAAATATTGGGAGATAAGGAGAAATAATGGGAGATATTTTATTAATTTGGGTAACATAAGGAATAAGCAGTGACGATAGTAGTGAATCAAGTCCACGCTAGCGGAGCCGCGGGCCCGGCTAGTATATATATATATATATATATATATATATATATATATATATATATATATATATATATATATATATATATATATATATATATATATATATCACACCATCGTATCATAATATAGTAAAACCATTGAAAGTTTAATAAGCAGGAAAGGTAATCATTTCAATGCAGGAGATGTCCGACTGGTTTTATGGCGGAAATTTGTAATAAAGTTGTCTTAAAAACAAAACTAGACATGTGCACCAAACCTTATTTAAGATGTTACATTCAAAAAACGACTATTAAAATCCTTGGATGCAATAGAGGTTTTCGTAGTTATTTTCAATAAATTAAGACATATCCGATTATATATATATATATATATATATATATATATATATATATATATATATATATATATATATGTATATATATATATATATATATATATATATATATATATATATATATATATATATATATATATATATATATATATATATTATATATATATATATATATATGTATATGTATATGTATATATATATATATATATATATATATATATATATATATATATATGTATAGAAGAGGAAAGTTAGTAAAAGGGCTTACTGGTAACAACCAAGAGGGTTTTTTTCACTTAGGGATAGCCCTTAGGATTACAGAGTGAACAAAAAGGTCTTAAAGTTATTAGTAACTGTAGTTTTATTTTAAAATCGCCAATTCGTACATCATCTTCAGGACCTAGGAGACACAGAAGAAATCCTCATCAGGCAGAGCCAATTGAAAGAATATATCATATTTCAGCAAGAAAAACTGAGAGAGCCCTATCATAATTCATCATCATTTCTGACACTAACTTTTACATAAAGCTTCCTTTTTATGTTGTGGATGATTTTATTTACTTAGAACATAATAAGTATAATTCCATTTTCAACAAATTAAAAAGAAACAACATAGAAAAATTAGAACTTCTTAGAAATTCAACTGCCATCTTCCCTACTGAAAGTGAGGCTCGGATAAAGAACATTTCAGATTTTAATACACCTAATCATATTAGCAAGTTTTTGGCTCTTGGTCCAAAATTTAGTCTTCCAGTGACAAACAAAGATATTAATATTTACAGCCTCTTGTCTGAAATTGAACAACTAATACATTACATTCTTTTAGAACAACAATACTACATTAAAACCAGAGCCACAAACTTGATTACAAATTTAATTACTAACAACAAAATTGTCAATACAATATACTAAAGATTAGAAAAAGAAACAAAAACCTTCCTTAAAGAACATCTTGACTTGTTGGTCACCCGCTCTAATAAGGGTAACGTTACGGGTGTCATGTTTTGTAATTCTTATCTTGAAAAATTCTCTGCACTATTAAAGGACACAGATACTTACGAAATAATTAATTCTGATCCTATCAGTAAAATCGAGAATAATTGCAATAAAACTTGTCAAATTTCTAAAGGATAAAAATTACATAGATGAGATAACATCTAAAAAACTTACTACGTATAATGGGTCTATGGTCTACCTAAGGTCCACCAACCCAACATTCCTTTACAATCTATCGTCTCCTGTACGGGAGCTTCCATACAGCCTTTGGCGACGTTCGTAGGTTCAATTCTTGACAAATCATTTAAAACATTTAAAAAATTTCGAATTCAGTGAGCAGATCAATGACTCTGTTGTCCCCAGAGATTTTGTGTTGGCTTCTTTCGATGTCATCTCCTTATTTTCAAACACCTCTCTAAATTGAGTTATTTCTATTCTTACTGAACACCTTACTCCCACTGAGCCCAAATGTAAGATACCAAAAGAACAATTTCTAAAGATTATCACTTATTTATATAACACTTTTCTCATTCTACAATAATTTCTATAGACAAAAGACTGGTGTTTCTATGGGTGGATCAGCCTCACCAGTGCTTGCCGAGATTATCATGAACAAGTTACTTTCTTATGTCATCGAAAAGATGAATATATGTACACATATATATATATATATATATATATATATATATATATATATATATATATATATATATATATATATATATATATACATATATATTTATATATACACATATATATATATATATATATATATATATATATATATATATATATATATATATATATATATATATATATATATATATATATATATATACACATATATGTTTCAATTTCTTGGGCTTTATGGTTCTTTCGTTTGAAGGATAGAGAAATAACATCATGTTCTACTTAGAAGTTTATTGAAAACGTTTCGCCAGATTTGTAGACTTCTTCAGTTCATCTAAAAATTGAAATTCAATCATTGTACATTTTCCTCCATTCTTTGCTCGACTTTAAATTTTGATTTTACAGGACTGTTTTGGATATTCAGTAGGCTGCACAATTTTTTAATTATGAATATATAAAATTCTTAAAGTTATAATACAATGTAAAAAGTGAAATAATAAAAAATACACATAAATATACATAAAAAACTTACCTATCTCAAGGCACACTTAACGCTCTTTAAAATATATTGCTAGGATGGTCACATTTTTTTAAAATAACTTTAGACCTGCATAGCAGCAGCAGCCATTGCAGTTTTGACAAGGAATGGAATATCTCATGTTTGATAGTTTCAGTATATATCAGTATATTCAGTAGTATATCAGGTTTGATTATTTCACTAAAATACCTTTTTATCCCCCTAAAACCTAAAACACCCCTACTGAAACAATCAAACTTGATATATTCCATTCCTTGTCAAAACTGCAACGGCTGTTATATCGGCATGACTAAACAACACCTAGAAATTAGACTGAATGGCCATAAGTATGATAAGAATAACCCAACTGCTTTATCAAAACACATTCAACAAACCAAACACTCTTTTGATTTTAAAAATACAAGAATCTTAAAAAAAGAATCAAATTATTTTAAAAGATCAATCCATGAAATGATTGTATTAATAAAGAGAAAAAACAATATAATCGACAAAAGTGACGTTAGGAGTCCGAGTCATATTTATTTCGAACTCTTCTCATAATAACTCAGTAGAAGTTAATAAATAAAAACACATAAACAAACCAAAGAATGACTTTCGTTCCCTATATATGTCTAAAGTTATTTTAAAAAATGTGACCGTCTTAGTAATACCTTTTAAAGATTGTTAAGTGTGCCTTCGTTTCAACCCACACATGAAAGTTTTTATATATGTTTTTGTGTGTATTTTTATTATTTCACCTTCTACATTGTATTATAAGTTTAAGAATTTTATATATTCATAATTAAAAAAATTGTGCATCCTATTGAACATCCAAAACAATCCTGTAACATCAAAATTTGAAATCATAAAAGAAGGAGGAAAATGTATATTGATTGAAAATTTCAATTTTTAGATGAACTGAAGAAGCCTACAAATTAGGCGAAACGTTTTCAATAAACTTCTAGAACGTGATGTAATTTCTCTATCCTTAAAACAAAAGAAATTTTTAAAAAATATATATATATTCATTATTCCAAAGTTCAAGAAAGAATTCAACCCAATATATATATATATATATATATATATATATATATATATATATATATATATATATATATATATATGGATGTTTTTTTAGTCTGCTCATTTTATAATGCTTGGGTTAATTAAATTTTCTTAAAGTAAAGAAGTTAAATTCAGTATTTAGTTTAAAATGCAGCGTGTGTGATGAAATTGGTCGATATCTGGATAAGTCGTAGATACGCCATTGGTTAAAGATGCAAAACCGGGCAACCCAAATGTATATACATGTTTTCGTACAAAAGACATCCAGAAATCAATAGAATCCACATACGTCTACGAATAAGAATAAAATTGGCTCAGTTCGGTATATCCGGAAAAGAAGAGGCAAAAATAAAAAATACGCAAAATCTATTCCACATATTACGTATGTATATTTGTATTTGATTTGCTTGCTTATTTTGAAACTCCCCATATTATAAAATTTCTGCTTGTTAACTTGGAGCAAGCACTCAAATTAGAAATGTATACGAAACCTTTTCGAGGAAATGTCTTTTATTATGTTTTGTTTTGTATATTGTATTCCCGTATATGTGGAAACCTTATTATATTCTAAAATTCGGGATAAATTTTATTTTGTTTTTTGACTCTGTGGAATATGAGACATTTCTTTATTTTATTTCTTTTAAAAATATGTCGTTTATTGTATTATTGCCCAGAAAAAAGGAGTGAACTGTAAATAAAGCCGAACGTACCGCCTGATGCTTCATATATACACTTTTTTTTTTGACATACAGTATTTGTTAGAAATCTGATTGCCACGATAAAAGAAATTAAATAAGACAGACAATACAAGTTTTCGTAATTGTAAATCTGTATAGATGCCGAGAGCAGGCTATATTGGTCAGTAGAGACCGGATTAGATGCAACATAAAAATCTTGAAATATGCATGCAAATATGCATGAAAAATGCTTAAAATATGCATGAAAAGGGTCAAAATATGCAATATTAAATAATAATAAAAGTAGTAATTTTTAGTTTTTATTTCAAAATCAGCATAAAATTAACAAGTTATCGACGATGTTTAAATTTAATTAACAATTATTTAACATTTTTTAAAATTATTTAACATTTGTATTCTTGTACACGTAAACAATAAGGTATTGTTCCAAATGTTGGGTAGTAAGATTGTGTCTTCGATCACTTAAAATATTTTTATAAGTGGAAAAAGACCGTTCCACATCCACTAAGGTAACTTGGCAGTATTTGAATTTGGGTGCTTCGGTCAACTCGAGTTTCAAGCTTTTCAATACCCGCAGGTATGTGGGAAAAATGAGAGCTAATCAAAGCTATGTTTTTTTTAATATCAGAATCGTTAAATGCTTCCTTGGATTGACGAACCACCATAGCCTCTGCACTATCGAAATCATTTACGACACCTTTGATGGCCTCGAAATGTTCATTGTAAAATAGTACAGCTTTCCAATCCAGGTTCCCCATCGAGTTACCACTGGTTCGGGAGGTAAAGGCACATTTGGCAGTTTTTCTTTATAGGCCTTATTGCGAGCGAGGTGCCTTAAGAAACACTTTCTTTGCTGATGAAATCAGTTTATTTACATTTCCAAACGTGGATCGTACTTCTTCAACAAGTCGATGGACTCCGTGAGCAAAGCACGTCACATGAATTAAATTTGGATAAAATACTTCGAGGACTTTGGATGCCTTGATCATATAGGGAGCAGCATCTGAGAGAAATATAAACACTCTTTCATCTGCAGAAGTTTCAGGAAATATTTTTTTTAATACCCTCATTCACAAATCTGGCGATCGTAGAATGATTTATCTTGTCAAGTTCTTTGCAGGCCACCAAATAGGAAGAAAAAGGCTCTAATCTTAATGCACCTACAATTAAATTCGCAATATAGCGACCACAACTGTCGG
>CM032453.1:1064945-1132794 GCA_019049505.1 Pachyrhynchus sulphureomaculatus | reverse complement strand
AGTACGAAAATCGGATAAGTGGTTCTCCAGTGATAAGCGCACTAACGAACAGACAGACAGACATACAGAGATACGTTGCATTTTATATATATATTACAGAATGTAATAAAATATATATCTATAACCTGGTCAGAGAACATATGTATGAATTTAAAAAATCACGTAAATAGGATAAGTGGTTCTCGAGGGATAAGCGCACTAACGGACAGACAGACAGACAGAGATACGTTGCATTTTATATATATTACAGAATGTAATAAAATATATATCTATAACCTGGTCAGAGAACATATGTATGAATTTAAAAAATAACGTAAATCGGATAAGTGGTTCTCGAGGGATAAGCGCACTAACGGACAGACAGACAGACAGAGAGACGTAGCATTATATATATATATATATATATATATATATATATATATATATATATATTATAGATATTCTCTGCTACATAATATTGTTCCATATTTAATGGTTTAGGCTGTGTATTGCAAAGGAACGCGCTAGCGGGAAACTTTTTTCCGACTTCATTCGCTATTTACGTCACTGCTCATTCCTTATGCTACCTATCGTAATAAAATATAGCCTATAACCTGGCCAGAGAACATATGTATGTTTAAAAAGTACGTAAATCGGATAAGTGGTTCTCCAGTGATAAGCGCACTAACGGACAAACAGACAGACAGAGAGACGTTGCATTTTATATATATTATAGATGTGTGTTGTATTTTAATAGTATTTTTTAGATAAGATTATCTTTATATAATTGCAAACACTTTGTACAATAACACGAATAACTGCATCATATTGTTTTGTTACAATTTATAACACATAGTTAACGTTATAACTTAATTAGAAAATAAAAATATGTCGATTAGATCGATAATAGTTACGTTTATAGTAAATTATAGTACAGTAAATGGATATGTAAAGTACCATTAATTTGACTTTAAAGAAACTGTAGTTAGTGCTCGAATAAATGTCAACAATAACATATCTTTCTTCAGCAAGGGCACGACATTCGAAACGAAAGGGAATGTATGTTTGTTCGAGAAATGATCTCCATGGAAAAGGTTATAGAGTGAATGGGTTAACTAAAAGATATAATTATGCTGCCATAAGTGTCATTTGAAATTATGGGTTGAGTGATTGCTTGTGCAGGTAATAATGGGGAGATTCATATAAAATTCTAGAGGTAGTTCGGGGGCCAGTTGACTGATCAATAGATAATATAGTTTTTTCTAAAAAAGTTAACTTTGGTGAACCCGACATAGTTATGTTCTTGCATTTTCCTTCCTCTAACATCGTCACTCTGTTTGCTGGGTCTTAATTTGGGAGCAAATTTGTCTTGATATGAGCATGTTGCGAGCATAGCAAAGAGAGCTAGGAATACATGCCCCCTAATACTTCACATCAGCTTGTCACCCTTCCCACCGTACAACTCACGGCGAAGACCGCCGCACATAGGGGATTTGAAAGATCTACGCCGCCAAAATTATATTACCAAGTTAAATTAATCAGTTACTTTGCATAAAATTACTTAATTTGTAATACAAAAATAAAAAAGCGAAACTTAATTTTACAAAAAAAAAAAATTTTAAATGAAAACATTTATTTACAAAATAAATGTAAAATTTAAACTTATAAGACCCCTCTTTTGCGTCGAGGGTTAAAAATACACTATAAACAATCATATTTTGTCGTCCACAAACATATTTTACATATTTTCTTCTTCACTTCCAGAAGAACACAGTGAGTTCGGCTCTGCAGGCAGGAGCATTTCTAGCGTCTCTGGTAGGAGTGAATGTGACTTTATCCTCTTTATTCGCCTCATACTGCTCAACAAAGGATCGGAACTTAAAAGTAAACGATTAAAAATGTCCCTGTTGCAGCTTTCTCGTGACAACTTTCGGGCAAAATCTTGTCGGTAAGACCGAAAGTGCTTGTTCTTTGCCTCTGTGGCTTCTTCAGACAGGTGCCCAATTGGTAACAAAGCATTTTTTATTATCTCTGCGCCATGAATTAGTATCTCGTGCATCGTGGGTGTCATGGGATGCCACGGGTAGAGGTCCACATATAGACGAGCAGTTTCTGATGCATACTTGTCATATTTTTCTGGATCGACTTTATGTCCGCTTGAGATTGTCTCCAAAATGAGTTTTAACCTATATAACAGGTAATAGCTAAGGCCCGTTATTTCTGCTGCCAATTTCGGGTCTCCAAAAAATCTTCGACTGGTGTTCCCATCATTGGTGTTTCCAAAATTTGCCTTTGGCATATCGACCAATAACCCGGTTTCATTGCGAAACCGGGTCTGGATTTCAAGTTTCCTCTTTTTCTCGAGTTCCTTTTCGGCCTCTGTTTTTCTTTCTCTTTATTTTTTTACTGGCTGTTTATAAGTCAGATGTAGGACACTCTCAAATAATCTTCTCCTGGCATGTAATACTGAGAGACCGAATTGTACTGCTTCGGGATTAACTTCTTTTATTATATCCAATCGGTTAAAATCCTTTGAGGTTGCACCACAAATATAGCACCGGCTTGTTGCCGTGGTTCCAGTGGCGGAATTACACACTTTTCCATCCACCTTTGTCATGATAAATTTGTGTTTGACTATAAACTTTTTCTCATCCAAATCAACATCAGTAGGAATGAGAGAATCAACTGATTTATTCACGTAGTTAATTTCTTGTTCTGTGACATCAGTACTATCTTTGATAAAACGAAATCTTATTGGCCGACAAAAACGCGGAGAAGACGGAGTCGGATTCTCCCACACGGTTTTTTCATTATTTTTTCCACACACTAATTTTAGAGGCACAAAGTAACTTTGAAATATATTGCTATCCGAATCCGCACCTGCAAACTTTTGTTTGTATTGGAATTGTTGTGATCCGTCGCAACCCCATTTATGAATCATCGTTAGGGTATTCCGTTTTTGTTTATTTAATGTTTGCAATACCTCTTCCAGGTAGTCGGACAATCGTGTAACAGTAAGATCCACCAAGGGCTGTAATTGAGCTTCCGCACTAGTGCTAGTTATCTTGCACGCTTCTGGTGGCGGGTAACCCTTTTTTTTCCTTTTGTGGGAGGCTATAACACGGAAAAATATGTTTGTTCGTCCTTCTTATGATTTCATACTGTTCTCTTGTTAGATCTGCGTATATGCTTCCTTGACAGTCAAAGGGCTACTTTTATTTTTTGATGATTTTGTGCGATAATACACCTTTTTATATTTCGTTGCCCTAGTTGATGTAGTGATGATTTCTTTGAGTACATTTGAAGCATCTCGCTTTCCCATTTTTTCAACTCAACTTGCGCGGCATGCACTATCACCTCCTCTTCAAAGATAGAGCGAAGCTCCTTCGTCTTTCTTCTTTTACTTCTCTCGCTCAATTGTTCAAAAGGTTTGTTTGGTCGACCAGATCGATTTTGCAGACTGTCAACCACTGGAATTACTTCTAGCCATGAACTATTGTATTGAACAAATATGCCTTCCTTATTATGGGCTTTGATCCATCTACGTTTAACTTCAGATGTAAATTGAGAAAAAATCCTTTTTAAGGTTTTTATTTGCTCTTGTGTATATCCTTCAGTTGACAAAACTTGTTCTTTCAAACAATTTAGTTTGTCTTCCAAATAAGGCAAATTTTCCTTCATCATGCGGTCAAACAAGTGTTTCCGGGTCACAGCCTTCATTTCCGATGTACCAAGTGAACCTACAACAAAGAATGGTTAAGTTAGAATTGATAAAATCAAAATCTATTTTTTTCTCACAATTTTGACCATAATTTTCAAAGTCCCAAAATGTATCTTATCCGGGGCCAGTTTTTTAATTTATTACTTACTGAAACTACCAACTTTAAATATTATCAAAATTATAGCCGGATCTAACAGGGAAGTATGAAAACGACAGTAGAACATATTTTTTTTACAAAATAATACTCGTGGAAAAGACCTTTCTTTACCGCCCCTTACGTTGACTCACAAATAAGTAAATGATAAAAGTTTTATGAAATGACATAGTTACATACCTGTACTTTGAGAATCCATCACTTTTTCCACTACTTTAGAACTTATAGACATAAAATTCCACTCTCATAATTATGATTTTTAAGAGCGCCGAGAACTGATAACGTACACGAGGTAACAGGATCGAATTCCGACTGACATAAAACAGGTAAGACTGCACGAGTGGGGTTGGAAGCGGTTGACTTTTGTTCTCGAAAGGGTCCTCTGTCTCTGGTAGTCGGTTATCTGGCAATATTTTGTGTTTTGATTTTTTGACTTTTGGCCGCGAGGATCGTTCAAATACCTGTATGTGCGCCGTGAATCATTTTCTCTGCAAACGCGTCACTCCCATAGTGCCAATACAGGGCCAATACGGAATATCGGCGTGGCATACTTAAGGCTTCCTCACTTGCCATGCAAATGAAAAATATCTATTTTGGTGTGACATATAGTTTCTGGAATTAAATACTGACAAATGTTCTGTTCTAAGACTGCGATAAAACAACCACAAAAAATCTGTTGTGTGGGCATCATATTTGGGATGTATGTGAAAGAAAACGAAATGATTGGTACACATGCTCTCAGATATGCAATAACCCTTCGCTAAAATTATTGGAAAAATTATTCATAGAGTTATATTGCTTTGGTCTCGAATCCGTATTTCGCTGAAATTATTCCCAATCTTTAGATCCGATAACACACTTAACTGCGTTACGAAGATTTTCGATGTCATTTTGGCTAGCATCCGATTTTTGCCCTTCCAACGAAAAAACTTGGTTTGATCGAAAATGCAAAGGAACTGTTTTTTTTTTAAGCGTTTTAAAACGTTATAAATCGCAACAACTATCTACCAGAAACAGAGCACACAATTAAAAAATCACAAAACAAACCTCCTGCCTATCCCAATAATTCCAGGTTCGTTTCTAATACCCTTAGTCCAAATTTCCGCAAATATACTATATTGCAACAACACCTGTTGAGAAAGCCCACTTATTAGCTGAACACACTCTACTGTTGATTTTCAGGGAAAAGCCACTCACCATGCCCAATGTGCAGCAAAATGCCAGGTATTACCTCCTTTAAAACCACGTGTCATAAAAACGTATTTTAAGCTACCCAAAAAAAAAAAAAATAATTGAGCCCAAAAATTTTGCATCTTTTAAAATACCTGGGAGGATATAATATTATTAGCCACTATCTATAAGGCTTTTGAACATATGGAGAATCTCGAGCTGTTGCTTTTGATACATTTAAGGCATTTGATCGTGTTTGGCATGACGAATTGCTAAGTAAGCTGCGCTCGTGTGGCAGATCTGAAAGTTTTTGCTGGTGACTCTCCCGTTTTCTCACAGAGTATTCTATAGAAGTAGCAGTTAACGATTTTTTTTCTAATGCTTCACTACCAATGCTGGTGTACCCCAAGGGTCCATATTGTCGTCTGCTTTATTTCTCGTATACATCACGATCTGCTGGAAAGAACCATGAATACAATCTACAGCTTTGCCAACGACAATATACTTTTTTCTTCATCTATAATATATATAAAATGCAACGTCTCTCTGTCTGTCTGTCTGTCTGTCTGTCTGTCTGTCCGTTAGTGCGCTTATCACTGGAGAACCACTTATCCGATTTACGTACTTTTTTTTAAAAACATACATATGTTCTCTGGCCAGGTTATAGGCCATATTTTATTACGATAGGTGGCATAAGGAATGAGCAGTGACGTAAAATAGTGAATGAAGTCGGAAAAAAGTTTGCCGCTAGCGCATTCCCTTGCAATACACAGCCTAAACCATTAAATATGGTACAATATTATGTAGCAGAGAATATCTATAAACTATAATATATATAAAATGCAACGTCTCTCTGTCTGTCTGTCTGTCCGTTAGTGTGCTTATCCCTCATGAACCACTTATCCGATTTACGTGATTTTTTAAATTCATACATATATTCTCTGACCAGGTTATAGAAATATATATATATATATATATATATATATATATATATATATATATATATATATATATTATTGCATCCGTAACATATATAAAATGCAACGTATCTCTGTCTGTCTGTCTGTTTGTCCGTTAGTGCGCTTATCACTGGAGAACCACTTATCCAATTTTCGTACTTTTTTTTTTTAAAACATACATATGTTCTCCAGCCAGGTTATAGGCTATATTTTATTGCGATAGGTAGCATAAGGAATGAGCAGTGACGATAATAGCGAATGAAATCGGAAAAAAGTTTGCTGCTAGCGCGTTCTCCTGCAATACATATTCTAAACCATTAAATATGGAACAATATTATGTAGCAGAGAATATCTATAATCTATAATATATATAAAATGCAATGTCTCTCTGTCTGTCTGTCTGTCCATTAGTGCGTTTATCACGCGAGAACCACTTATCCGATTTACGTGTCTTTTTTTAAATTCATACATATATTCTTTGGCCAGGTTATATAATAATAATCTATTTCTATAATATATATAAAATGCAACGTATCTCTGTCAGTCTGTCTGTCCGTTAGTGCGCTTATCACTGAAGAACCACTTATCCGATTTACGTGTTTTTTTTTAATAAAACATACATATGTTCTCTGGCCAGGTTATAGACTATATTTTATTACGTTAGGTAACATGAGGAATAAGCAGTGACGATAATAGTGATTCAAATCGGAAAAAAGTTTGCCGCTAGCGCGTTCTCTTGCAATACACTGCCTAAACCACTAAATATTGAACAATATCATGTAGCAAAGGATATCTATAATATATATAAAATGCAACGTCTCTCTGTCTGTTTGTGCGCTTATCACTGGAGAACCACTTATATGATTTACGTGCTTTTTTTTTAAACATGCTAAACTATTAAATATGGAACAATATCATGGAGCAAAGAATATCTATAATATATAAAATGCAACGTCTGTCTGTCTGTCTGTCCGTTAGTGCGCTTATCACTGGAGAACCACTTATCCGATTTGCGTGCTTTTTTTTAAACATACGTATGTTCTCTGGCCAGGTTATAGGATATATTTTATTACGTTAGATGACATAAGGAATAAGCAGTGACAATAATAGTGTATCAAGTCGGAGAAAAGTTTGCCGCTAGCGCGTTCTCTTGCAATACACTGCCTAAAGCATTAAATATGGAACAATATGATGTAGCAAAGAATATAATATATATATAATGCAACGTCTCTCTGTCTGTCTGTGTGTCCGTTAGTTCGCTTATCACTCGAGAACCACTTATCCGATTTACGTGTTTTTATAAATTTATGCATATGTTCTATATAATTCGATATAAGCCTAGATAATGGGAGATAAGGAGAAATATTGCGAGATAAGTCGAGATAAGCCTAGATAATGGGAAATAAGGTGAGATAATGGGAGACAAGGAGAAATAATGACAGATAAGGAGAAATAATGGGAGATGAGCAGAGATAAGCCTAGATAATGGAAATTATGTAGAGATAATGGGTGATGAGAAATATTGGGAGATAAGGGGAAATAATGGGAGATATTTTATTACGTTGGGTAACATAAGGAAGCAGTGACGATAGTAGTGAATCAAGTCCACGCGAGCGGAGCCGCGGGCCCGGCTAGTTTACCATAAATATCAATATCCGCAGACATCAGGAAGTTGTTCAACTTAACAAAGATCTGGAAGAAATTCTATCTTAGGCTGAGACTAACAAAGTAAAATTGTCTCAGCTTCGTACCACCCTAAACCTGCAATACTTAAAATGGTTTCGGCTCCTAAAATAAAAATAATAATAATAATAATAAAAAACAATCATACACCTGGTTACAGGATGGGCAGCTATTCCCTGAGACTGAAGGCTTCTTACTTGCCATCCAAGATAAAGTCATATTAACCAGAAACTACCAAAAGCATATCATCAAAGATCCGACTATTGCAGAGGACAGATGTAGGAAATGCCACCAGCAGAAAGAAACGATCGAACACATAACGAGCGGATGTAAAATATTGGCCGGAACAGAGTACACAGCCAGGCATGATTCAGCTGCCAAAGTAGTTCACCAAGCACTGGCCACAACATACAAACTCATAGAAAACACAGATCCCTACTACAAATACACGCCAACATCCATACTTGAAAATGAAGATTACAAGCTCTACTGGGACATCGGTATCCATACAGATAAAACAGTCTCCGCCAATAGACCCGATATTACTTTTCAGTGCAAAAAAGAAAAAGTCACCTATCTAATTGACATAGCTGTCCCCAACGACACAAACATCCAAACGAAATACACAGAGAAAATTTCCAAATACACAGATCTTGCAACGGAAATAAAAAGGCTATGGAAACAAGAAAAAGTCATCATTGTCCCCCTCATTATATCAGCCACAGGCCTTACACCAACAACATTCACACCACACTTAGTACAATTAAGACTCAACACAAACATACACAAAAACATTCAGAAGTCAGTGATTTTGAAAACATGTAACATTGTCAGGTCATTCCTTAATACACAATAGTAATGCGTTTGTGCTGACTTGGTTTGCGCCCGTCAGCCAAACATGGAACCACATTGACCAAATGTGAGAAAGAAAAACGAGAACAATCATAATAATAATATTTATGTGTTTATGTTAATATGTGTAATAAAAACGCAATCTTAAGGTGTTTAGCGTGCCGAGAAGATGAATGGCTCAGCGTTTATGAGTCGCGAACGGTTCCCCCGGATACCGGGCGCCCTCCGGGAGTAAGTAGCCTTGCTGTGGCATCCAGGCTCTGCCGCAGTCGACCTTTCTTTCCTAGGATACTCGTGGGAATACTATGTTAAACAATAATAATTATAATAATGAAAATGGAAGGGTGTTGCGGAGGCGGACCCCTGTCGTACAAACAGCTACAGCAACACCACAACAACAACTACAGACGAACCAAACAACCGCCTCAGTCGAAACTACTCCCGATAGTTTTACCAGATCCGACATTGTAGGTGATGGAAATTGCCTTTTCCGTGCAGTTAGCTTATACTTATATGGCCACCAGAACCATCATGAGAAACTCCGAGAGGTTGCTCTAAGATATTTACAACAAAACTGGTCGGAACTTCACACATTTTCATTAATTGAAGTCGACGATATAAAAGACTTCAATAACTATTATAATTATATGCGGAAAAATGGCACCTATGGAACGAGCCTAGAGATACTTGCCCTCTCGGAAACACAAAATAGCAACTTTCATATCTTCTCAAAACAACGAAGAACAAGACATACAAAAATAACTTTTACGGACAGACCAACAATAATAAGCACGGGAAAATACAACAAAACCATTTACCTTCTACTAACAGGCAACCCAATGTCGGGACACTTTGAGCTTCTGACACCACAAAACACTGAAAACATTCCAGAGAACAACAGACCAATAAAAGAAGCATCGGGCGAGCGACGTAACGGTCGAGGACGTCGCGGGAAATGGCAGCTCGACCAAAACGATGAAGACCAGGCAACCGAAAATGGACCTGCCAAAAGTGTTGTGTTGGCGACTAAGCCGACACCCACCAAGGCGGGAAAATCACAGCAGCGCATGAGTTGCACCACAGGAATCAACGAACACGCCATGCGTTGCTGTAATGAAAACACAAAACCTGACAAAGAAATCACTGAGAAGAGAATCACTCGCCGCTTGGACCCACCAACATCAATCCCAAGCGCAACCGACGTAGATACGGGACAAACACAACCACCAAATCCAGGCCAGGGCCCGTGTGTATTGCAAGGACAACATGCAACTACCAAGGCTGGAAAACCAAGACAGCGGTTAAAGTGGACGGATGAGATGAATAGGACGGTGATGCGCTGTTACTACACCGCCACCAAACTCGAAACAATAACATCGGGCTACAGACAGCAACTGCACAGACTTTTCTTGACCGAATATCCACATCTGCAATTACTTGTTTCAGAACAGAGAGTAGTAGACCAAAAAAGAGTTATTACCAAGAACAATCGTCTCACACCTCTCGAATTGCAAACCATCAAGGACACAGTGGCTGTTGAACTGAACACAGACCAACCAAACAATAGAAACAATAAAGCAGATTCCGAACCAGCCTCACACACACAACCACCCAGTCGAACACAACAATACCCACCACCCAGGAGGAGCATAACGCAAAATAATATTGCGAGTACCGCGCAACACCATATCACAGACAACAACATGAATCACTCGCCACCCTCAACGACATCCACACAACATCACCCCGAATCACCTCTCATACAAACACTTAAAGCAAAAATGGAGTCACATCTAGCTCGATGGTCAGGCACCGACCCCACAACAAGAAATCCCATTCCTCGTTTAATCTTCAGACAGAGCACGCAACCAATCCTCAACACACTAAACAAGCACATAATACCTCAGTATATAACAGACTCAAGCACAATCGAAGACATTCACACAATAATATACGCAGCAGCAATCACCACTCTAACACAAAATAATCAAAAACTCCCTCAACGACAAGGAAACCCCAACAGGACAAAACCAAAATTCAAATGGCAAATAAGAATAGAAAACAAAATCAACAACATCAGGAGAGATCTAGGACATCTTACCCAGTTTATAAGCGGGAACGCGTCCAAACGTGTCACACAGGGGGCAAACAAGATCAAATCTAAGTCTCCCAACAGAACACTGCCAGAAATCCTCGATACCTTGAAACAAAAACTATCTGTATATGCCGCAAGACTCCGTAGATACAAAGAATCAAATGAGAGGAAAGACACCAACAACCTCTTCCGAAGAAGCGAAAAACAGTTCTACCGGAAAACTATGTACAACAAACAGATAGCAGTGACTGAACCACCAAACAAACAAGAACTCACAGATTATTGGAAAAGTATCTGGTCAGAACCCAAACAACACAATAATAACACCCCCTGGATCAAAGCCGAAGAAGACAAACATAAACATGTGACAGAACAAGAAAATACCACATTTAATACACAAGAAATTACAGAAACTATCAAACACACACACAACTGGAAATGTCCTGGAATAGACAATATACAAAACTTCTGGTACAAACAGTTTACCACCACACACGAAGCACTCACACACCAAATCAACAAAGCCATTCTACAACCACACACATTTCCCACTTTCCTCACACAAGGAATAACATACGTTAAACCCAAAAGCTCAGACACCACAAACCCGTCAAACTACCGACCTATCACCTGTCTTCCAACCCTATACAAGATCATCACAGCCACAATATCGAAAAAAATAGAACAACACCTAACAGACAACAATATCCTCACAGAAGAGCAGAAGGGATGCAGGAAAAATAGTCGAGGATGCAAAGAGCAGCTGATTATAGATAGCGTGATTATGGGACAAACCAGAAAAGAACACAGAAACCTTCACATCGGTTACATAGACTATAAAAAAGCCTTCGACTCCATACCCCACAGCTGGTTAATCAGGGCCCTAGAAATCTATAAAATCAACCAACACCTCAGGCAGTTTCTCGCGCAAATTATGAAAACATGGAAAACCAAAATACGCCTAGAAACACAAACCGAACGGATCCAAACAGAAGAGCTGTACATCAGACGGGGTATATTTCAGGGGGACTCGCTCAGTGCACTATGGTTTTGCCTCTGTCTCAATCCACTCTCAAATATACTAAACAGAACAGAGCATGGCTTCAATATCAGACACCAAAAAGAGAATCAACATAAAATAAACCACCTCTTATATATGGACGACATAAAACTCTACGCTGCCACACAAACACAGCTGAAAGAACTCCTCAAAATCACAGAAATATTCACCTTAGATGTCAATATGGAATTTGGTATAAGTAAATGCAAAGTGCTCCACATCAACAAAGGCCAATGGAAGCACCACCATGAGACAGAAACCATCAACAATGAAACGCTCGATAACATGTTCGATAAAGAAACATACAAATATCTAGGCTTCCAACAAAGCACCAAACTCAACCACACTCACATCAAAACGGAGCTCAGAACCGAATTCAAAAACAGACTGACGAAACTTTTGCAAACAAAACTCAACTCTAAGAATCTCACTAAAGCCATCAACACGTTCGCTATACCTATACTCACATATTCATTTGGTATCATCAAATGGTCACAAACAGACATAGAAAATATTCACATCCTTATACGATCTCAATTCACCAAATACAGGAAATTACACCCCAACGCATGCAAAGAAAGACTTACCATCGAGAGGAAGGCAGGAGGAAGAGGAATTATAGACATCAGATCATTACACACAAAACAAATACAAACACTTAGGAAATTCTTTCACAGCAAGCAAACCAGCCTCCACACAGCGACAGTGAAAGCAGACAAAAACTACACACCTCTCGACTTAGCCCGGGCAGACCACTCAGCAGACACACACAGTCACACCCAATTACAACAGGAAAAGATGAAAACGTGGTCAGAGAAAACACTCCACGGAAAACACAGATACCACATAGAGCAGGACCACGTAAATAAAAAACAATCATACACCTGGTTACGGGATGGGCAGCTGTTCCCTGAGACTGAAGGCTTCTTACTTGCCATCCAGGATAAAGTCATATTAACCAGAAACTACCAAAAGCATATCATCAAAGACCCGACTATTGCAGAGGACAGATGTAGGAAATGCCACCAGCAGAAAGAAACGATCGAACACATAACGAGCGGATGTAAAATATTGGCCGGAACGGAGTACACAGCCAGGCATGATTCAGCTGCCAAAGTGGTTCACCAAGCACTAGCCACAACATACAGACTCATAGAAAACACAGATCCCTACTACAAATATACGCCAACATCCATACTTGAAAATGAAGATTACAAGCTCTACTGGATATCGGTATCCATACAGATAAAACAGTCTCCGCCAATAGACCCGATATTACTTTTCAGTGCAAAAAAGGAAAAGTCACCTATCTGATTGACATAGCTGTCCCCAACGACACAAACATCCAAGCGAAATACACAGAAAAAATTTCCAAATACACAGACCTTGCAACGGAAATAAAAAGGCTATGGAGACAGGAAAAAGTCATCATTGTCCCCCTCATTATATCAGCCACAGGCCTTACACCAATAACATTCACACCACATTTAGTGCAATTGGGACTCAACACGGACATACACAGAAACATTCAGAAGTCAGTGATTTTGAAAACATGTAACATTGTCAGGTCATTCCTTAATACGGAATGGTAATAGCGTTTGTGCTGACTTGGTTTTGGCCCGTCAGCCAAACATGGAACCACATTGATCAAATGTGAGAAAAAAGAACTTTTTGTAATAAATAATAATAATAAACTTCTAATATATAATATATAAATAATAATAATAATAATAATGATTAGGAACACGAACCAGATCTAACTTTGTTCAAAAGTTCTTTATGCTGATTAAAATTTTGTAGTATTTTTAAAAAGTTGAAAACTTACAGAAAAACTACAAATTTCGAGATACGCGGTATATTTCACAACGAAAATACCACCAGTTGTATATAAAGTTAAAAATCTCGACAGTTAGAACGCTGTTTGGTCGCGTCCGCAGATGATTATCGGCCGTAGACACTCGAATCATGTAATCAACACGCTGAAATACGATATAGCCTGTACTGGATAAAAATCATCAAGATAAAAAAGACTGGGAAAAGTTGAAACGCTCAAATTTTTATTTCTTATTTTAGTAGGTAAGCTTGGGAAAAGACATAGAACAGTGGTGTACGTCACGCAGAAATATGTTATATTTTATAAAAGGAAAAACTATGTCGTCGACAAATTATATGTCGAAAACACATTTATTTTTAAAATTATTTTTAAAAATAAAGTTGGAAGAGATGTTAAAATTAGAAGTATTTTTGTTATTACGTTCTTCTAATCACACTAAAACGCATTACTCTGGTAAAATAATAAGAAAAATTAGCAAAAAATTCTCCAAGCGCCTAGAAAACTCCAGATGTTAAGTCCCTGAAATATTAATGTTGTGATTGTCCACCCTTTTTTTATGTTGATTTAAGAAATATTAGTGTCAAGTTGAAAGCCGTATGCGGTTTACCCTATCAAACTTTTTATTTTTCTTTAATTATTTTGTTCGCTTGTTACTTATTACAGTAAAAAAAGCATTTGAAATTGCATAGTCTAGATTCAGCAATATTATGATTTTAGCTTCTCTGGGGTATCACCAGGAGTGTTGTCCTAAGTTTTGGACCTTAAAAAACTTGTGCTTTTTTGTTTACAAACAATTTAAGTCATCCATGATTGTTTCTTTTTGGTTGTATTTTGTTTCAGGTGCTTTTCCGTTACTTCTTCCAGTGTTTCTCTGATGTGGTGCCATTTTTCTTCCGGTGTCTGATGAGTTCCCAGCTTTTTTGTATCCAGACTTCTACCAATCTCCTCATGAATCCTCTTCTTTGAGTTTGTCGATGTTAATATTTGTTGTTGTTTGTTCATGTTTTAACTTTTTTAGTTTAGTCTTGATAGTTGTAAGAGCTAATTATGCTCTGTAGGTATATCTGCTCCAGGATAGGTTTTGGCAGATTTGTCTATATTTCGTTGTCTTCTATTGATCATATAGTCAAACGGTCGATCGCGATCGACAAGTCGATCGCGAGTGCTTTTTGAGTCGATCTCGAGAAAAAAATTTCAATATAGAACTATTCACAGATTTTGTTTTAGGTAACTAAAACAAAATGTAATGAATAAACTACTAAAAATTTATTCGATCCACAATTAGGCCAGAATAACCCCCTCATCACTTTCTTTTATCGTAATAACCCCCTGCTAGCGGCAAAAGGCGGCTTTATCAAAGGAACGCGCGGTACTTGTCAAAGAAAAACCGCGTTTTTGATTCCCGCCGATTTTTTTAGAAACTTCGGGCGGCGTGTTTGACGGGAACATTCAAGACTTCGTTCGCGCCGATATAAATGTTGCGCCTGCAGGAATAGGAGTCAGTCTCAGTTGTAACTTGAAGGCGATATATCGATACAAAGTTTATTAATAAATAGTCCAAAATGAGTGCGGCGAAGAAAAGTAAAACTTATCATTTTAAAAACGATTGGGAGGAAGAATTTTTCTTTTGTACGGTAAAGGATAAGTGCATTTGTCTCATTTGCCGTGCGTCAGTTGCAATACCTAAGCGTGGGAATTTAGAGAGGCATCATAAAACGGTTCATAAAAACTATGGAAAGGATTTTCCGCCACAGAGTGAATTAAGAAAACGAAAAGTACGTGATTTGATAACTTGTTTGAAAAAAGAACAAACCATGTTCACAAGACCAGCCAAACAATCAAAAGCTGCAACGATCGCGTCATATTAAATATCTCATATATTGGCGAAACACAAGAAACCATTTGATGATGGATTGGTTGTGAAGGAAGCATTTATTGAAGCGGGTGAGACTTCATTTGGAGATTTTAAAAATAAAACAGAGATTATGTCTGCTATTAGAGAACTTCAGTTATCTCGTCCGACTGTCACAAGGCGTGTTGAAGTCATGAGTCAGGACATGGCAGATAAATTAAAAGATGATATCATGGGATGTACATACTTTTCTTTACAGTTCGACGAATCCACCGATATGACAGACACTGCCCAGCTGTGTATTTTTATTCGAATGGTATTCAATGACATGTCGGCTAAGGAAGAGTTTTTGACAATGATTCATCTGAAAGGAAAGACCCGTGGCGAAGATATATATGACGTTTTCTTCAATTTTGTAACAAACTACAAGCTACCAATATATAAACTAGTGTGCAGTAGCGATTCAAGAACAACGTGAATCGCTTTTTCCGCACTCGTGCCGCTCGTGGAGCGCTTTAGGGACTTCCCTGCAGCACGTGTGCTAGACCAATAAAAAAAAAAAAAAAAAAAAAAAAAAAATTACAACCGATGGAGCACCAGCAATGACTGGAAACAAAAACGGTTCTGTGGCATTGTGTCGAGCTAATGATGATTTCCTTTCATTTTTCTCCTTCCATTGCATTATACATCAACAAGTTTTGTGTTCAAAAGTTCTAAACATGGAAGAGATTATGAGCATTGTAATAAAAATTGTGAATTCTATCCGTGCACGTAGCTCGCAACGACGGCTCTTTAAATTGCAGTTGGAAGATAGTGAATCAGCTGAACACACTGATTTAGTTCTTCACACGGACGTCAGGTGGTTGAGTCGCGGAAAATTCCTAGAAAGGTTTCAAGAATTATTGCCCGAAATAACAGCGTTTCTGGACGAAAGAGGTGATGACACTCAGATGCTGAAAAACGGAAAATGACTAACTGATTTGGCATTTTGGACAGACATCACAATGCATTTAAACACCATTAATTTGGAGCTTCAAGGTAAAGGAAAAACTATTATTGAGATGATTAGCGCAATGAACGCATTCAAAAGTAAATTGCAACTTATGATAGATCAACTGAAAAGAAAGGATCTGAAAAATTTTCCGTCTTTGAAAGCAAGGATTCCTCAGTTGAATTATGATATTTATGAGGCAGAATTATCAAACATTTTGGGCCAATTCGAAATACGTTTTTATGATTTCAGTAAATTGGCAAATATCGCATCATTTATGAGTTATCCTTTTTCGTGTAAAAACATTGAGGAATTAGCTACTGAAATAGCAAGTCAGTTTAACATGGACTCATGTTCTGTTGAAAATGAGTTAGTGCAGATTATATCAGATATACATCTCAAAGCCACAGCATCTGATACAAAATTCTGGTGTTTTATATCTGAAGATAAATATCCGAATTTAAGGCAAATCGGCCTTCAACTGACGGCAATGTTTGGGTCAACTTACTTGTGCGAGTCTGCATTTTCTGAAATGAAGATAATTAAGTCAAAATATCGCAATCGACTAACTGACGAACATATGTCATCATGCTTGCAATTAGCACTCGGTAATTACGTACCATCTTATGAAAACTATGCTGAGGACATGCAGTGCCACGCTTCAACATCCAAAGTCACTCTTTAGTTAAGTTTAGACACTAGAACTCGTTTGTTTTGTAAGAACCAATAAACTCGCAATTTTGAATAATTATGAGTTTTTTCATTGACATTTTAGAGCAGACCTACACTTACCTTGACGAAAAAAATGCGTATTGTGCGGAAAACTAATATCTATGCCACGATACACCCTACCTAGACGACAATCCTGCATCACACTTACTTGCAGCCTCTCAGAGTCGATCGATCGATCGTAGTCTAACAATATTGAGGTAGATCGCCAGCAGTTCAAGTTTGAGCACCCCTGATATAGTCTATTTGATTTCAGATGATTTTGTTACCTCCTCCATCTGCAGGGGCTTGCAACGTATATAACCGTCGGGGTGGCAATTTAAAATAAGCGTTCATAAGAGAGAGGTGCAGAACTGGATCAGTCTCTGACCTTCATTATGTTTACCCAAGTCGTAATTCGCCACAATATCCTCTTCTTTTTCATCTCCTACTTTAACATTAAAATCCCCCATTATCATGTTTATCTCATTTTTCTTAGTGTGTTGTAGGGTCTTATTTAAATTTTCATAAAGTGCGATTTTCAATTTATCAAGATTATTCTGTCTGAGATCGTTAAAAATCCTTCCACTATTCTTTCCACTTCTTCTGAGACCACTATTGTGACTCAGTGGTTACATTTCCCGAGTAATATACGGTGTAGTTCTCAATCCTGCAGATGCCCGTGTTCAGCCATCTCATTGTACTACGTCCCAATATATCGATGTTGAGTATTTTCATCTCTCCTATCAGATTTGCAGCTTTACCCGCTTCAAGCGAACTTCTGACATTCCAAGTTCCTATTTTACTTTTCGATTTTCACCGAGGGATTCTTCGCACCCTTTCCCCACTTAAGGGGTGCCCGGGACTGAGGGCCTTTTCATCTATCCTTGCCGGCATTGTGATTTCCTGGAAAAAAAATAGTGTAGTAGTTTTCCGTTGCCTTCTAACTTCAAATAACCTCTCTTATAAGTTCTTAAATAAGGGAAATCGCTATCCTTAATAAAGGTGCAAGCTCCAAATGGTGGACGCATGCTTCAAATGATAATAAAAAGGTCTTTATATTTAATTTCTTCTCTTAACTACTGTGTAGGCTCCAAACGGTGAGCGAATACGAGGCTAGTTTGAAAAGTCCGTGCAAAGTCCGAGAGATGGCACCACCGGCGCGTATCGAGGTCATGTTTAGTTAGTAGCATCTCTTGAATGAACGCACACCAAGTTTCAGCCATATTGGTCTATTTCTTTGTGTTTGGCATTCGTGTGAATCAATGAAGTCGAGTGATTTTCAAGAAATGGACGAAAAAGAATTTCGTGTGGTGATTAAACATTACTTTATGAAAGGCAAAACGCCTCGGGAGACTAAAGAGAAGCTTGATAAACCTTATGGTGACTCTGCACCTTCAATTAGAACAGTTTATAAGTGGTTTCAAAATTTTCGGACTGGCCATATGGGCACAAGTGACGCTGAACGTTCTGGACGGCCTGTGGAGGTTACGACTCCAGAAATCATTGATCAAATCCATGATATGGTGATTGATGACAGAAGAGTTAAGGTGCGTGAGATTGCTAGTGCTGTGGACATTTCGACTGAACGGGTACATAATATTTTGCATAAACATTTGGACATGAGAAAGCTATCCGCAAGACGGGTGCCGCGATTACTCACGCTTGACCAAAAGCGGAATCGTGTGAAGTGTTGCAAGGATGGTTTGCAGCTGTTCCAGAAGAATCCGGAGGACTTTAAGCGTCGTGTCGTTACTGTGGATGAAACATGGATACATTACTATACTCCTGAGACCAAACAACAATCTAAACAATGGGTTACCAAGGGGGAATCTGCACCAAATAAGGCGAAGACCGTTCCTTCGGCCGGAAAGGTTATGGCGACTGTCTTTTGGGATTCGCAAGGGATAATCCTCATCGACTATCTGGAAAAGGGTAAAACTATTACAAGTGAATATTATTCATCGTTATTGGACCGTTTGAAAACCGAGCTGCAAGAAAAACGCCCGCGATTGGCCCACAAGAAAGTCCTTTTCCATCACGATAACGCACCAGCACACACCTCAGCAGTTGTGGTCGCAAAATTAATGGAAATAGGATTCCAACTCGTTTCACATCCCCCCTATTCTCCAGACTTGGCTCCCTCGGACTACTATTTGTTCCCCAATTTGAAGAAATGGCTGGCGGGACAAAGATTTTATTCAAACGAGGAGGTGATTGCAGACACTAATGGATATTTTGCAGACTTGGACAAATCCTATTATTCGGAAGGGATCAACAAACTAGAACATCGTTGGACGAAGTGTATAAGCCTAAAAGGAGACTATGTCGAAAAATAAAAAAGGTTTACCCCAAACACATAAGTAGTTTTTATTTTTGCACGGACTTTTCAAACCAGCCTCGTACTTCAAATAAAGATAAAGACGGTGGCCTACCAAAATAAGTGTTGCAAAATCTCTCTAATATCGGGCAGAAAATAAACTTAAGTATAATTTTGCGTGTATTAGAATTGGTAAATATTTAAATAATAGAGCAGTGGACGGCAAACTTAGAGGTGACAATATCAGGCAGATATAATTTCACAGGATTGTTATTTCATCAAAAAATGAAAATAAAAAAGCGAATATTTATGACCTACTTTAACCATACTATCTTTGATATATGCAAATCAATGTTGACTACTACTGGTTAAACTTTTAAATTTAAGAAGCAGAAATAAGCACAGTACAAAAGAGTCCAGGTGGGTTCTGAGCGCTTAAGCCCGTGGGAGAATTGAAATTAGGCGTATGCAAATTAATTTAAAAAGGGTTAAAAAATGAGTATTGTAATGCGGATACCGTGTGAAGGTCGAGCAATAAAAGAAAAAGGTATGTAAGAGTACCTTAGGGCAAAATACTACATGCTTAAAAAAATGGGCCTGGTAAAGGGCAGGCAAAAAGAAAATGAATAAAAAATATTCGTACAAAGCAATCATAGCTTAAATGGAATTTTAAAAAAATCTATAAATACTACATTTCGTTCCCGCACACCAAAGAAAAGCTTCATCCAGAAATATCAATTCAGTATTTTAAATTATATTAACCACACCAAAAAAACTTGAAAAGAGGAAGAGTTTCAAAGATACTTATAATTAAAACCTGACCACAGTAAACACACTTTACAGTAGCGCAACTCAAGGATAACCGCACAGGAAAATCAGGTGCGTTTTCAGAAGGTCACGTGGCAATCTGCCATGTTAAAAGTGGACCAGCGCGAGATTTGAAATACAAATAAAGTTGTGCAAAGTTTTATCTTTCAAAATCATATATATATATATATATATATATATATATATATATATATATATATATATATATATATATATATATAATGTTTGAAAATTTTTAATTTGTTATTTAAAACAGCATGAGTAATATAAAAAAAAAACAAAAAGAATGGAGTACTTGGTTAGAAAAGAAATGAATACAGGTGAAAAACTTGATAGGAAGATATTTGATGGAATTCTTCATATTCAACTTCAGTTTTTAATAACCTTATCCAAAAATTCAAAAGTCTATCAAAGTTAAACGTCACTGTTTGAGGTTAAAGTTTTTATTTACATCATTTTTCAAGTAAATTTGTGATTAAAGATGTTTTTTAAGGACTAAATTAATTTAATTTTAACATACGTAATACCTAATGCGATTTTTCTTGTACCGTGAAATAAAGACATATTATCATTACTAAGATGTCAACATCTTCTAAAATAAGAGCATTTTTTGCTAAGCAGTGTTGTATTGTTTAGTGTGATAGATCTCTTGTTAATTAAAAAACACTGTATCTACTTTTTTGGAACATATTTTTTTTCTTAAATTACAAAACTATATTGTGTAACTTCGAGAAAGGTTAATATAATATTATTAATGAATTATGAACGTATATGTATAGACCTCTATTTTCTATGTGAATGATTCTTAGAGGTTCTCTACCTTTTTGTATTCTGTTATCCGTATTGCTTTTTAATAAGGTAGTTAACGCTTGCTTTTATTTACAATGAATTAATATTTAGATCAAAGAGCCAATACAATAATTTCCTAATTTTATTTATATACAATACTTAGTTATGACCAAGCTGACTTGTCAATTACAACTATGTTGGGAATGTGGAATTTTTGACACAATGACACTACTCAGTATATATCACCACTACACCAAACACTTTATTTTTACATTTTATAGGAGGAACTAAATCTTCAAAATTTTAATAGTAACCATAATTACCATCAAAATGGACTTCGATTAAGTGTACTGTCCATTTAACGAACTTATTTTGAGAATATTTTACCCTCTGGCACACATCGTCTGACAAAATCATATTACAAAAATTTCTTTGGAATCACATTAAAATTTTTCTTATTTTAATAGCATATTTGATTCAATAATCGATTTATATCAGTTATTTCAATAATCCCATTCCCCAGTGGTTTTGTGATCTCAACACGACACTTAATATTTTAAACTTTCAAACCCAGCTTATAAGAAAATAAAATATACTATCTAAAATTTGAAAATAATAAATATGTTGTTATAGGTTCTGTATTCCATACAATATATTCACAGAAACTTTTGAAAGATTGGCATGAAAAAGGAGCAATGTAATTTATAGAGAAAAATAGAAAAAAAAGTCACTTTCAGAGTATTAATTGTACTTGCAATTAAACAGTGTTAAATTTATCAGGTTTATTATTAGAAAAGGTGTGTCAAACAATTATTACAGATGAAGTTATTGAAAACTAGAAGTCTCTTGAGAATATACCTTTTAGAAAAAAATATGTTTTATTTATAATTTACACAAATATAAATAGTTTTAAATAACTGAATACTAGTTTACACAAAAATAAATCTCTCTAAAAACCAACACATCTTTGGGGAAGAAGAAAAAAACCTAACGCCCCGCGTACAGTTTAAATTATTTTTGCAATTCTCAACGGCACAACAATAACCTCCTTTCCCCATGATTATATAAATTGTTTCTCAACCTTTTCGATTCTCTTCACTTACAAACGTTTTTAATTCTCTCTTTCTACAAACTCTCTCTTCTTTCTGTCTTTATATTCATATAAACTGCAGTAAAATCAAGAAACGATGGACAATACATTTCCAAAGACACATTTCGAGAAGGGATGTAAACACTAAGCGGCCATTTTGAAAAAGGAGCCATCGACGCACGTTCGTCACCAAATTGGAGCTCAGTTTCGCCACTGTAGTATGTTTGCTGTGACCTGACATCAAGCTCAAAATATTTTTTCTGCTAAAATTGGAAATAATTAAAAAAATAACACAATATGTAGAGAAAAACCTCTTTTCCTATTAACAGTGAATATGTTTGAGTAGAAAAATAGAAAATGTTGACAACATAATGCAATTTTCAAATTCCTTGCTTCCGAGAATCCAGAAATATATAGTAAAAAATATATACAGGTATATGGAGAACATCATCCCTTTGGAATAATTTGCCAAGGGCTGTGTTTGCCACTGAATACAATTTACAGCTATTCAAAAAAAACAACGTAAATCGCTTTTTCCGCAGACATGCTGCTCCTGGAGCGCTTTAGGGGCTTCCCTGTAGCACGTGTGCTAGACCCATAAAAAAAAATACAAAGCAATCCCTCTAACTCATTCGCCTATTAATTCTACATATGTTTAGCCATAAATAATAGAATATAATGAAGAAATAATACAATTTTCAGATTTCTCACCTCTAAGAACCTTGCAAAATACATATAACACCATATATGCAAAGCAATTCCTCTGATTTCTTCCTCACTGTTACCGATTTTTTTTACCATAAATTACACAAGTATATAAAAAAATCTCTGTCTTTTAAGCGAGACATGTGTTTTCTCAAGTATTTTTTTTTATGCTCAATCCAAAAAAAATCGAAAAAAAAAGACTTCCACCGTGAGGTTCTTTCAGAAAACACACTTACAGTTGCCAGAAAAGTATTAAATTGAAAAAAAAAATACCTTTTAATCAATATTGTAAAACTGTATAATTATTAAAATTATGGAGTAAAACTATTATTTCGGATATCTTTAAATGTTCTTAATCTACATTTATCATAAAAACTTAAAAATATTAGTTATTAGTGTTCATGTTTAACAAAAAACAGGCATACAATTAAACTGCGTAGCAAAATGCTGTTTAAAATAAATATATACAACCGCTAAAATAAAAAATTGTTTTTATTTTTGATTAATATTAAACAAAACTCACTCGCTCTCTCTCACTCGCTCGCTCAGTCACTCACTCTCTCACACACTCACTCATTCACTCACTTCTACACTAACTCACTTACTACCTCACTCACCCACTCATTTTCCTCTATATTCATCCAATTGACTTCTAAAACTGTCAAGTGATATACATTAGACTGTATTTTGCAATCTTTTGTTCCTAAATAATAAACTGATATTTTTTCAACACTAAACACTATTCCTAATATCTTGATATCAAATTCGAATCTGAAACTTAAAAAACTACTAAAAATAATAGTTTTGTTGCAACGTCTCTCTGTCTGTCTGACTGTCTGTTAGTGCGCTTATCACTCGAGAACCACTTATCTGATTTACGTGTTTTTTTTTTTTAATTCATACATATGTTCTCTGGCCGGGTTATATAATAATAATAATAAGAATCTATATAATATATATAAAACGAAACGTCTTTTTGTATGTCTGTCTGTCCGTTAGTGTGCTTATCATTGGAGAATCACTTATCCGATTTACGAGTTTTTTTTTTTAATTCTTAACTTAGTATTTATCAAAAAAAAATTAAGTCTGTCTGTTGTTAGGGCGCTTAACACTCAAGAACCACTTATCCGATTTATGTGCTTTTTCTTTAAAACGTACATATGTTCTCTGGCCAGGTTATAGGATATATTTTATTACGTTAGGTAACATAAGGAATAAGCAGTGACGATAATAGTGAATCAAGTCCAGGCGAGCGGAGCCGCGGGCACGGCTAATTGGTACAATAAAATGAATTTTTGGTTCTTTATAAAGAACATTTTTAAGTGTTCTTGTAATTGTGTTTGAATATAAACTAGTTCTTTTAAATGGTTAGAGAAATATATATTCATAATTTTAAGCGAATTCCCGTTATGGGTTATTTTACATATTTTTATTATAATAGCGGATATTAAATATTTAATGTTCATTTCAACTTTCGACAAACTATTCCTACGATAAGTAAATATTACTTTAAGACAACTAAACCAATATATCAATAATGCACTATTCAAATGGATATGTGCGTACCGGCCATTATACAAAAATTATGCTGCTGATAAAGACACTTAAAGATATGAAGTGGAGACGTGATGTTTACTAAGAAAACATAGTGAAATGTTTTCGACCACTCTTAAGAATTTTTTAAATATTGTTTTTGCTCTTCTAGTAGATAGCTCTTTCCGAATAATAATTAGGTAGAATTTATCCTTTTAAATTGATTGACTTGCATTATCCACTGTTGTCTAGTTTAGTTTTTCTTCTTCTTCTTCTTCTTCTCATTTAGTAGGCAGTTTTGCCTGTTCTTTCTTCATCCCCTCTGCCTAGTCTGAGGTCAGATTATCACTCCAACGTTTTCTAGGACGTCCTATGCTTCTACGACCCAGTGGCGATTTGTCCCGCGCCACTCTAACTGTTCTTGTCTCATCCATTCGACTAATGTGCTCGTTCCATTCCCTTTTCCTATTGAGTACCCAGTCATTCACATTTTCCACCTTGCATGATCTTATGTTTTCACTTCTTTCTCTGTCCAGAAGTGTCTTTCCAGCAATCCTGCGGAGTATTTTCATCTCGGTTGTCTCCATTTGTTGCCTTGTTTTGGATGTTTCGGAGCGAGTTTCAGCAGTATATATCATTATTGGTCTAATGGCTGTCTTGTATATCTTGGCCTTAACTTCCATCCCAATAAATTTATTTTTCCATATTGTGGTGTTTAGACAGGCCGCTATTCTTGTGGCTTTAGTAGCTTGTTCTCTGACCTCATTCTCAACGTCACCATATGCGGCTATCTCTATTCCAAGGTGTTTAAAATGCATTTCTTGCTGGATAATTTTCCCATCTACAACTAATTTGCATCTAAGGGGTGTTTTGGAGGTTGTCATACACTTTGTTTTGGAGGCTGATATTATCATGTTAAGGGATTTAGCTGTTTAGTTTAGTTTTTGTGTTTTAATATTCACACAAAAAATATGGAAAATTATTCCCGGTTGCTTCGTTTTCTTCTTCTTTCATAGCGTTCTACGTCCATTTTTGAACATACGCCTCTTCAATCTCTCTCCGTCCTTCTCGGTCATTTGCTTGTCGTATCCAATTAGAGCCTGCTGTTAATTTGAGGTCGTCCGTCCAACGCATGGGTGGTCTATCCCTAGGTCTTTTAAAAGTGTAAGGTCTCCATGCTTTTATTACATCTATATGGATCGCTTCTTGCCACACGTCCTGCATACGTCCATTTCAATTTTGCGGCCTTCTCTACTACATTCGTTACCTGCGTCATTTGCCTTATCCAGTTATTGGTTTTTCTATCTTTTAATGATATTCCCATCATTGTTCTTTCCACTGCGTGTTGTGTTGTTCTTAAGACGTTCACATTTCTCTGTGTCATTGTCCAATTTTCTACTCCATAACACATCACAGGTAATATGCATGTGTCGAATAACTTCGCCTTCAGGTCTATGAGGATCTTTTTATTCTTAATTATGTAGTTCAACTTTCCAACTGCCGCCCATGTCTGTTTCACTCTTCTCTTTATCTCTACCGTTTGGTTTTCTCTTTCTAACACGATGTTTTTTGTCCTGAATAGATGTATTCTTTCACTATCTCTATTTCTCTGTTTTCCAGCTGTATACTACCCTCTTCTTTAAACATTACTTTAGTCTTGTTCAGATTCACCTTTAATCCTATCTCTTTTGATTCCTCTGCCCTGCCTAACGCCTCTTCTTAACGGTATCTGGTTAGTCTTTGTATGTAGATAATATGTTGCCGTTTCTGTTCTTTGTTGTAGCAATTGAGTGTATCTTCCATCGATTCTGCAGTGGTTTAGTGTCCGTTGTATTGCTCATGTTTTTACTGTATCAAAGGTTTTTTCATAATCGATGAATCCCATATATCCTATATATACGAGGCTGGTTTGAAAAGTCCGTGCAAAAAAAAAAACTACTTATGTGTTTGGGGTAAACCTTTTTTATTTTTCGACATAGTCTCCTTTTAGGCTTTATACACTTCGTCCAACGATGTTCTAGTTTGTTGATCCCTTCCGAATAATAGGATTTGTCCAAGTCTGCAAAATATCCATTAGTGTCTGCAATCACCTCCTCGTTTGAATAAAATCTTTGTCCCGCCAGCCATTTCTTCAAATTGGGGAACAAATAGTAGTCCGAGGGAGCCAAGTCTGGAGAATAAGGGGGATGTGAAACGAGTTGGAATCCTATTTCCATTAATTTTGCGACCACAACTGCTGAGGTGTGTGCTGGTGCGTTGTCGTGATGGAAAAGAACTTTCTTGTGGGCCAATCGCGGGCGTTTTTCTTGCAGCTCGATTTTCAAACGGTCCAATAACGATGAATAATATTCACCTGTAATAGTTTTTACCCTTTTCCAGATAGTCGATGAGGATTATCCCTTGCGAATCCCAAAAGACAGTCGCCATAACCTTTCCGGCCGAAGGAACGGTCTTCGCCTTTTTTGGTGCAGATTCCCCCTTGGTAACCCATTGTTTAGATTGTTGTTTGGTCTCAGGAGTATAGTAATGTATCCATGTTTCATCCACAGTGACGAAACGACGCTTAAAGTCCTCCGGATTCTTCTGGAACAGCTGCAAACCATCCTTGCAACATTTCACACGATTCCGTTTTTTGGTCAAGCGTGAGCAAATCGCGGCACCCATCTTGCGGATAGCTTTCTCATGTCCAAATGTTTATGCAAAATATTATGTACCCGTTCAGTCGAGATGCCCACAGCACTAGCAATCTCACGCACCTTAACTCTTCTGTCATCCATCACCATATCATGGATTTGATCAATGATTTCTGGAGTCGTAACCTCCACAGGCCGTCCAAAACGTTCAGCGTCACTTGTGCCCATATGGCCAGTCCGAAAATTTTTGAAACCACTTATAAACAGTTCTAATCGAAGGTGCAGAGTCACCATAATGTTTATCAAGCTTCTCTTTAGTCTCCTGAAGCGTTTTGCCTTTCATAAAGTAATGTTTAATCACCACACGAAATTCTTTTTCGTCCATTTCTTGAAAATCACTCGACTTCCTTGATTCACACACGAATGCCAAACACAAAGAAATAGACCAATATGGCTGAAACTTGGTGTGCGTTCATTCAAGAGATGCTACTAACTAAACATGAGCTCGATACGCGCCAGTGGTGCCATCTCTCGGACTTTGCACGGACTTTTCAAACCAGCCTCGTATATATATATATATATATATATATATATATATATATATATATATATATATATATATATATATATATATATATATATATATAGGGTTACTATTAAACTAATTTTATAACTATTAATATTTTATTACTAAAAGGTGATTCATTGCCTTGAGACTAATTTTAGACGTTTGGGTAAATCTTGAACAATTGACAGATAGCAATGTTGTTTACGCTGAAGGTATAACGATACCTTTACTCTGATTTCAGAATCTGCGCATTTGATTATTCCCATTGGAAATGTCATACAAGCTGGATTTACAAAAGTGCGTGGCTTCTTTGTTTGGACAACTGTCCACGAAGCAAATTCTCGCGACACCATATATTTTGTTTTGCGTAATTGCTGTGAACGCAAAAAACAAGAAAATAAAAAAAAATCCGGTCGGCCACCTGTTTTTAGCAAATGAAAGAAAACACAGGGAAAAAATATAATGATTTAACCTATTTTGGTAACACGTCAGAGAAAATTAAAAACCACTTAAACAAATATAATATCAATATAGATTTTAGAACAAACAACTCGTTAGGAAATTTCATTAAAAACGCAAAGAGAAAACAAAATAGATCAAAAAAATCTGGAGTGTATCAGTTGAATTGTGGTTCTTGTCATAAAAGTTACATAGGTCAGACAGGTCGCTCATTCGAAACTCGGATTTCAGAACATAAAAGAAGCTATTTAAAAAACAAAACTGACTCAGCGTACAGTAATCATTTAACATAATGAAATCATCTTTTTAACGATAAATTTAAAATTTTACACATACAAAACAAAGGCGTAAAATTAAACCTATTAGAAAATTTAGAAATAAATAGAATCAAAAATTCAGACATCATCTTAAACGAACAAAAAGATACCTGTCGGGCCCATGGTAACTCCCCTTTACTCAATTTATACAATTAATATTCAGAATGGATTTCCCAGCAATATTCATTAGCATATAGTATTAATTTTATTACCTATCTACCTTAGGGTATTTCTATAAATGCAACAACACTAATATTCAAATATCATTTTGTATCAGAAGAAGCTATAGTATAGCGAAACGCGTCATACAGTGAAACTAAATAAAGTGGAAATTTAACAAAATCAGTCTTTCATTACATTCGTTATGAATTTCCATCAAGTAACAGCCACAACAATTCAAAGAAAAAAACTACTTCCTATTTCTTCAAGTAAGTATTAACTAGTTATCATTGAAATAAGTAATTCAAAAATAAATCAAGCTGCTTAAAAAAAAACTAATAAGGCTGGTTCATGACTTGACTTAAATTGACACTTAACAATTAATATCAGGTCACTTTACATAAAAAGTCAATCAAGTTAAATCAATTATTTCGTTACGAACTGAGAAAGAAAGTCGATTTAATAAACTTCAAATTATTCGTCGAGTACTACTACAGAAAAATACGTAAAAAGGATTAATTTAAAAAACAACCGCTGCAAATTTTCTAATTATTTAAACTAAATAATGTCAAAAGGTTAAACTCCGTTTACAAAAAATGGTATTTCTAAAGCAGGCTAAGTAACAATATTGCAAATTGCTGCAGTGATACAATCAAGTTATGATCTCATAGTTAGGAGAGGAAAGATAACATTAGGACAAGTTTAATCAATATAATTTATCATTTTCTTCATAAGATCATATTAAAAATTGCTACTGGTTTAAAAAACAAAATTGGTTATCTTATTTACAAAACAGAATATTTTGCGAGACGATCTTTATCTACACCATACTATTAAAATATCATTTTATAATTTCAAAGGCTCTAATGCTCCTATGGTAACGTCTTTTGTAATTTTATGGGTTTTAAGATCGAAAACGAACTCACACAACAAATTACTGAATGGGACCATAAAAAGACTTTTGAAATTAATATATCTATCTTACTTTGATCACCTAGTCAAATTAACCATTTAAAAATTGCTTAATTAACATACACATAAGTTTATTTTACAATTGGCTGAAAATACCCTACACTCCCCGACACCACCCACAACCAATAAAAAGATACCACTCTATATATGAGTCAAAAGCAATTACTTTTCATAAAGTCACTTAATCAACTCATTATTCCATTATAGAAATCTTTGTCTACGGTTTAAGGGCATAAGCTGGTAAATTGACACAAAACTGATAAAAATGTTTGAAATTTAAGGCATGAACACATAATAGAATTTTCTATTTAGTTGGGACCATTAAATGCAAGAGCTACAATTTTTTTAAATGAAAGAAAATGTTATTAACCTAGTTTTGAAACAAAACTCGAAGAGCTTTATATTATATATATATATATATATATATATATATATATATATATATATATATATATATATACATATATGTATATATATATATATATATATATATATATATATATATATATATATATATATATATATATATGTATATATATATACAGTAGAACCCCGATTAACCGAGTCGCGATTATCCAAGCCCCGGATTAACCGAGCCAATCTAAGAACCTGATTATCCGAGGTACGCGCGTCTATGTTGCGTATTAACCGAGCTTCTAAAATATGTATATACATATTTCCATTTAAAATCGTCGGGGTCTTCAGGGAATCCCCATGACCCGTGTGAGGGGTTCCCCTATTTATGTTTTTTGGACTCTTTTCAACATGTAAATTTGCGTGAATGCAGTGCGTTATAGCGTTTACTACGGAGAAGTACTAGTTTACTCACATAATTTATTTGGTTGGAGTTCTGGTAGTTAAGTGACATTAATACGAACTGCTTTGTTTGAATATTTGTTTGTCGTATTATAATGGAGCAAATTAAGCGTAAAAGTATCGTCGTTCCTATTGAAGAAAAATTAAAAGCCATCAGAAGAACTGAAACAGGAGAGACAATTAAAGTTGTTAAACGAGATTATGGAGTAGGTGAGGTAACAGTTGGAGATTGGAAAAGAAACCGCACAAAAATAGAAGAGTGGTGTATAAATCAAGCCTCCTCGTCCTCAGGAAGAAAATCAATGAAAACCGGCGACTATGAAAAGGTTAACGAAGCTTTATTCATGTGGTTTAACTAACAGAGATCAAAAGGTGTGCCTCTGTAAGGTCCAGTTTTACAACAGAAAGCATAATGATTAGTAGGCAGTTCCCAGAGATAAATCAGTTTACCGCCAGTTCTGGATGGCTTGACCGCTGGAAAAAACGGTACGGTGTACGACAACTGACTGTATGTGGTGAAAAACTTTCTGCTGATGTGTCATCAATTGAGAAGTTTAAACAGAACTTTAAAAAGCAAATCGAAGATTGTGGATACACATGTGATCAAATTTACAATTGTGATGAAACTGGTCTGAATTATAAAATGATCCAATCAAAAACATTGGCATCTCGACAGGAAAAATCACCTCCTGGGTACAACCGAAGTAATTAAAGATTAACTATAATGGTATATTCCAATGCATCTGGCAAGCACAAAATCCTACTGATGGTGATTGGCAAGTCTGCACGTCCAAGAGCTTTAAAAGACATCTCACCCAAAGCCCTACCAGACTATTACAAAAGTCAGAAGAGCGCATGGATGGATGCGACCTTATTTACTAACTGGTTTGAAGAAGAGTTCGTGCCATCTGTGACTAAATTTTTGAACAGCAACCTTCCTATTAAAGCAATTTTCTTAATGGATAATGCCTCCTCTCATCCTGGAGAAGGACTTCATGTGGGCGAAATTGTTGTAAAGTTTTTTCCTCCAACTGTAACCAGCATAATGTAACCAGCATAATGCAACCAATGGATCAAGGCATCCTCGAAAACATTAAAAAAAATTATAGGCGTTTATATCTTGAACATCTGTTAGAATACACAGAAAAGGAGGATATTATCAATGGGATGAGAAAGGTTACACTGAAGAATGTTATTTACTGGGTAAGTCAAGCTTGGGATTCTGTGCGTACCACCACTATTCAAAAATCATGGTCAAAAGTTATTGATTTTGAGGACTATAATGACAAAGAAGATGATACTCCATTAAATGAATTAGCTTTGAAATTGAGAAGCCATGGAGAAATGTCCTGTTGAAATTTTGAGAGCGAGATAGAAGAAAAAGAAAAAAGTTTATTTGAATTAATGCAAAAATTAAAAGGTTGCGAAAATGTGACAAGAGAAGATGTTGTTGAATGGATTACAACAGATGATTTAGAAGAAGAAATGAGTATTGAAGAAATAACGAATGCCTTTCAGGAAACCGAAAAATCAGATGGCGATGACGATGACGAAGCGGCGGTGGATGAACGGTCTCTCATCAAGAAGGTTTTGCTTCTTTGGAAAAAGCTTTGAGGTATATAGTATTGGTGTTTATTTTTTGAATGAATAAAAAACAAATCCGGATTATCCGAGTTTTCAGTTATCCGAGGAGGGTGCTTCCCCACGTTACCTCGGATAACCGGGGTTCTACCGTATATATATATATATATATATATATATATATATATATATATATATATATATATATATATATATATATATGAATATCGGAATTTTACGTTTTTTTTTTTTTTTGGGTGCTCTTCCCCTTTTAGCCGCCATATTGCTTCGGACATCTTGAATTTTCAAAAGTAGCATAGGGCATTAAAAAGTAGACATCTCAACGAAAATTTTGAGCCCCAACTGACCATTTTATCTCAAAAGCTGTAATGGGCAGGAGGGGGGGTCCGGTTGACAGAGAATTACCTATATATATATATATATATATATATATATATATATATATATATATATATGTAGATATATATATATATATATATATATATATATATATATATATATATATATATATATATATATATATATATAGATATATACATATATATATATATATATATATATATATATATATATATATATATATATATATATATATCTATATCTATATCTATATGTATATATATATATATATATATCTATATATATATATATATATATATATATATATATATATATATATATATATAGGATGCCCCATATGTGTGAAATAATGATACCACAGCATTCATTAATCAGTGTATCAAAATAAAGTTATAGGGTGTTGTACGGCGCACATACTGACGTTTACAATAAAATGTTTTAAACTGTCGGTTCAAAGAAATTACGCCATCTTAATTTTATATATATATATATATATATATATATATATATATATATACATATATATAGTCAGTCCAAAAAGTCTCCATACACCTCCTGCTTTCTATACTATTTTTCTGTTACGTTTAACTAATTAATTGGAACTATGAGAAAACATGGATAAATTAATATTTGAAACTTATCCAACGAGGATTAGTATTAAAAACAACTAAGGAACATTTTATTTAGAAGTTACAGCATTGTTATAAAAATGTAAACAAAATTAATGTCAAAAAAGCCTCCATACACTTAACAATTACCAATAATAGTTTGACTGAGTTTAACGGAAAATAACAACTCCTTTTAAACTAATATTTAGTGGGACCGCCGTTGGCCTTGATAATCTCATGTAACCTTTTTGTCATGCTTGCAACCAGCTTTCTAGTTACTTCTGCTGGCATGTTCTCCCATTCGTTCAATATTCCTTTTTTTAATTCTTCTCTATTTGGAACATGTTTGCGAACGCGCGGTTTAAGTTCCTCCCATAAATGCTCGATGGGGTTAACATCGGGTGATTGCGGAGGTGTATGAAGCTGCTGTCGTACATTATGGATCATCCATTCTCGCACCAAGTTTGCGGCATAGTTCGGATCATTATCCTGTTGGAAAATGTATCTTTTTTCGAGTGCTAGTTTTTGAACACTTTCTCTTAAATTGTCTCTCAAAATGTTCAAATAAACATGCTGATTCATAGTACCATTAATAGAACGTAAATTTCCAATTCCTCCAGCGGACATGCATCCTCAAAGCAGAACACTGCCACCCCCTTGTCTTACCGTGGAACAAATGTTTTTAATATCGAATGCGGTATTCTTCTTCCTCCAAACTTTAGTTCTGCCATTATATACAAAAAAGTTAATTTTAGTTTTATCACTAAAGATTACGGATTCCCAAAGTTCAAAAGGTTTAGTAACGTATTCCCTAGCAAAAGCTAACAGCCTTTTGCGCTTAATTTCTGAAATTAACGGCTTCTCCTGACTGCACATCCCTTATAGCCTGGCCTATGTAAACAATTTCTCACTGTTTGTAAATAATCATTTTTCAAAAATAGTTCCCGTACTTCTTCTTTTAATTTTAGTGCACTTTTCTTGAGATCTATAATTATTCGTCTAACAATACTGCCCTCTTCACGTGGACTCAGTTTCTTGGGACGACCGGAGCGTGGTAGGAACCCGTTGATTTATACAGGTTTACAATGTACTGAACAGTAGCATGCGATTTTTTAACAATATTTCCTATATTTCTGTACAATTTTCCATCTTTCCACAAATCAGTTATGATCTTTCGAACTTGAAATGGAATTTCCCAATTTCTCTTGCTCATTTTTAATACTACTTTGAAAACCCAGTACAAAACTATTAGCAATATGTGACAGATTATAAAGTATGGCCGAAAATTATTCATTTGTTTTCAGTTTAGCGAACAACAAATAGCTTGATAAAATGAGGCTAATTATAACATGTTTTTTTTCAGTGTTCAAGTTCTTGAGTGTATGGAGACTTTTTTGACATTAATTATGTTTACATTTTTATAACAATGATGTAACTTCTAAATAAAATGTTGTTTTTAATACCACTCCTCGTTGGTTAAGTTTCAAATATATATATATATATATATATATATATATATATATATATATATATATATATATATATATATATAACATGTCTTCTCATAATTCCAATTAATTAATTAAACATAACAGAGAATTTGCATAGAAAGTAGATGGTGTATGACGACTTTTTGGACTAACTGTATATATATATATATATATATATATATATATATATATATATATATATATAGGGTTTATGAAAATCATTTAATATATTAATCACTTACTTTTATTAATTTTGAACACTATTTAAAATTTTACTGGGATTCGTAATTTTAAAAAGTAATGGGTTTTTTTATGATTGATAATTTTATGGTGATTACAGCTCCAGGTGCAACATCATACAATATAAATTAGGAATATAAAGTGAAATGTCATATGATATAATAATTTCGTATAATTCTTAACGAAAAAATCGAATTATAAGAAGTAAAATAATAATGCTTCTGGTCTGAAACAATTATTCATCAAGCAGAAAAAAAATCCTGAATAAAATAAACAATCTGTAGTTATAGTATCGGTTCCAGGTGATCTAATCTAGCTTTCTTTCAAGAGAAAAGTGAAGTAACATGACTGTTCGTTTCAATATGTCTTCAGTCCATTTTAGTATTACTCTTGGTACCTATTTAATGAAAATAAATGATTATAGTTGTATAAAATCGCTCGTTAAGTGCAAGAGACATGAAAATGCTCTCTTGTTCATTTCAATTAAACTTAATATTATTAACAATTCTGTTGAGATATCAAACTCAGGTCCGTACTATAAAATCATAGGACATACACGTTAATATTTATATCCAGCAAGCCTCCGTATATTTACATGAAAAGACGATCACACATCTAATTTGTTTTGACTGGATCGACTGCTAACGAATCGGTCAAAAATAGAAATCCTCAACAAGCCTAATGATTTCCTCAGTTCTTACCTCAACTGTTCGTTCCGATCTGGCGTAATTATGAATCAAAACGATTTAGATAAAAATTTTATTTGAATATAAGATAGATCGCGCCTGCCTTATACCCTAACGAACTCAATATTTTCGGTACGACGTCTCCCGTATCCTTGTACTAAGCGCAATTTAACCACCAATTCGTAACAACAGAAACGTTTGAAGGTTTCAGATTTATCTCTGAGAACAGCGTTAAATGATCTGTGTGCCCAACAAACCTCAACAAACGCCCATTTGGTGTGATCCGCCAAAACTTTTAATTCAAGAAGAAAGCACGTGAGAAATTGAAATTTAGTTCCTGTGTGAATATCAGCGAATAGGATACTAACGTCCTTCCAGTGGTCTCGAACCTTCCGATTTTTCGGTATTTCTACCGATATAGGGTCTGTGTCTGTCCTACCGAAATTTAACGATTTTTCCACGATTTCTGAGAATACAAGGAAATTCTCCCAATTTTTTTATCGATTTTACATTTCTAAGTTGGTTTATGTTTTTACGGGGAATCCCTCGATTGTATGATAAGTAGTTACTGGAAATATTCCCGATATCTTTTGTGGAATACCCTTGTGTCCTACAACTCGTAACTCGACGTTTTTAGGGGATCCCCCAAGCTAATTCGCTTATCTATACGAGGCTGGTTTGAAAAGTCCGTGCAAAAATAAAAACTACTTATGTGTTTGGGGTAAACCTTTTTTATTTTTCGACATAGTCTCCTTTTAGGCTTATACACTTCGTCCAACGATGTTCTAGTTTGTTGATCCCTTCCGAATAATAGGATTTGTCCAAGTCTGCAAAATATCCATTAGTGTCTGCAATCACCTCCTCGTTTGAATAAAATCTTTGTCCCGCCAGCCATTTCTTCAAATTGGGGAAGAAATAGTAGTCCAAGGGAGCCAAGTCTGGAGAATAGGGGGATGTGAAACGAGTTGGAATCCTATTTCCATTAATTTTGCGACCACAACTGCTGAGGTGTGTGCTGGTGCGTTGTCGTGATGGAAAAGGACTTTCTTGTGGGCCAATCGCGGGCGTTTTTTCTTGCAGCTCGGTTTTCAAACGGTCCAATAACGATGAATAATATTCACCTGTAATAGTTTTACCCTTTTCCAGATAGTCGATGAGGAATATCCCTTGCGAATCCCAAAAGACAGTCGCCATAACCTTTCCGGCCGAAGGAACGGTCTTCGCCTTTTTTGGTGCAGATTCCCCCTTAGTAACCCATTGTTTAGATTGTTGTTTGGTCTTAGGAGTATAGTAATGTATCCATGTTTCATCCACAGTGACGAAACGACGCTTAAAGTCCTCCGGATTCTTCTGGAACAGCTGCTAACCATCCTTGCAACACTTCACACGATTCCGTTTTTGGTCAAGCGTGAGCAATCGCGGCACCCATCTTGCGGATAGCTTTCTCATGTCCAAATGTTTGTGCAAAATATTATGTACCCGTTCAGTCGAGATGCCCACAGCACTAGCAATCTCACGCATCTTAACTCTTCTGTCATCCATCACCATATCATGGATTTGATCAATGATTTCTGGAGTCGTAACTCCACAGGCCGTCCAGAACGTTCAGCGTCACTTGTGCCCATATGACCAGTCCGAAAATTTTGAAACCACTTATAAACTGTTCTAATCGAAGGTGCAGAGTCACCATAATGTTTATCAAGCTTCTCTTTAGTCTCCTGAGGCGTTTTGCCTTTCATAAAGTCATATTTAATCACCACACGAAATTCTTTTTCGTCCATTTCTTGAAAATCACTCGACTTCCTTGATTCACACGAATGCCAAATACAAAGAAATAGACAATATGGCTGAAACTTGGTGTGCGTTCATTCAAGAGATGCTACTAACTAAACATGACCTCGATACGTGCCGGTGGTGCCATCTCTCGGACTTTGCACGGACTTTTTAAACCAGCCTCGTATAAACAAGAATTCGGATTTTATTGTTTCAATAATTTCATTATTTAGAAGAGATACTTTCTCCGAGCTATTAATAGCGTCTACTAGTAGTATCTACCAAAAATATTATTATAATACCAAGTCAAAATGTCGTCAGACGAAGAACCGAGTACAAGCGCGAGTGCAAAAAGAAAAAAAATACCTACAATTTTACAGAAAAGAATGGGAAGAAGAATTTTCAGGCTGGCTGCAGGAAAATCGTAAAAGCGCAAACTATGCCTATTGTAAAAGTTGTAATAGGGATATTAATATTACATCAGGGAAAGACACTCTTAGGAAACACAATTCTTTACAAGCGCACTCGGTATCATCAAAGAATATAAAATCACAACCAAAGATATCATCATTTACTGTGACAAACACTCAAACACCTGATATATAACACTGTGCAACATTTTCGAGGTCATCGAATGTAAACTAAATTCTGACTTCAGTTTCTGGAACTGCCCACCCAAACTAGCAAAACCCTATCTGGCTTTTGGTAGTTTAGTTCGATTTTTTTTTTTTTTTTTTTGCCATCATCAATTTTTTTGCTCGAGCTTTGGTTTTTCACGGCTATATCTAGTAAATTATTGGGAATTTCTCAATGCAATCTTCAGACGAAATATTCTTCACACTAAAATACACAATTTTTGTGAACATGTCGAGGCCAGATTTTCACTCTTTCGGGGTGTTTTTAGTGCAGAAAGCCCGAAAAAATGCCATTTTTTCACATTTTCGACCATAACTCACAAACCGTGCATATTTTAGCATAACTGTCTTCGACAAAAATGTTCTCTGCATAAACACAAGTAACTTTGCTGTACATTTCACACCAAAATTTCAGCTTTCATCAGCAAATATATCTTTTTTTGTGTTAAAGTTTGTTTCGCAAGTTTTTATCCATTTTACAGAGCTATTGAAAATTCAAAATTTAAAAAAAAACGCAAAAAACGTGTTTTCAGTCGATTTCCATGGCCGCCCGAGAAGTCGATGGTTTTGACCTCTTCGATGATCGTTCTAATTCATCGTCTGAATCTGTATCATCACCATCTGAGCTCGCGCTGGATAAAATATTTAAGGGCATATCTCTTTCGGTGTGTCCTTCATCTTCTTCTTCGATGCCTTCATCTTCATGTTGGGATATCTTTTCACTACACCAACATACTTCTGCAAGCAATGCATCCAGCTGCTTTCCTTTGTATCGTTTTTCTATTGGCATGGTGACCTGATGGAATCGCTTGCCTTGTTCTTCCGATTCGCTAGGCAATTGTTGTAAGAACTCATCAAGGTGATGGTGCATAAAATGCAATTTTAATGTCATGTATGAATTTATTTTATGAAAATAAGAGAGCATTGATTTCACCAATCTCTTCATTTCGTCTAGCTAAATTAGAACGACCATCGTTTTTTTGCCTTTTTTGTTAAATTTTGAATTTTCAAGAGCTCTATAAAATGGATAAAAATTTGCGAAATAAACTTTAACACAAAAAAACCGGTCAAATGCAAGTTGAACTTGCACAATTAGTGTTCCGTACGTTGATAGTTTTTAAAATAAAATTTTTTTTATTAGGGTGGTATAAAATGATCAGCAACTTCACAAAACACACCCCAAATGGGTTTTCAACAAAGTTTGTTTCCAATCTTTACTGAAAACTGGTGACCTTGAAATTTTTTTTTTTTTATATACCAAATAACTTATTAAAGGTAATGCACTCATGATAATTTTCGTTCAATCTATACCCCGTGGAGAATATTCCAGAATTTTTTCAAAATTTTTTGATCAGTACTTTTCGAGATAAGGTAGGGGACAGCGATTTTTTAAAAGTAATACGAAAAGTGTGCGCAAGTATTACATTATATATATATTTTTTACTCGTGTTTTCACAAGCTTTCATTTGACACCACACTCGATGACCTAGTAAAAAAATCTTTTTTTCACTTCCGATTTCACCCCTCAAAACAAACCCCTTAAGTCAAAATTTATGTTACGGTGGTATAAAATGATTAGTGACTTCACAAAACACACCCCAAATGAGTTTTCAACTAAGTTTGTTTCCAATCTTTACTGAAATCTGATGGCCTTGAAATTTTTGTTTTTTTTTATATACCATATAAATTATTAAAGGTAGTGCACTCGTGATAATTTTCGTTCAATTTACACCCCGTGGAGAATATTCCAGATTTTTTTCGAAATTTTTTGATAAGTACTTTTCGAGATAAGGCCCGGGACAGCGATTTTTCGCGAATTTTTAAAAATAATACAAAGAAAAGTGCGCGCAAGTATGATATTATATATATTTTTTACTCGTGTTTTTACAAGCTTTCATTTGACACCACACTCGATGACCTAGTAAAAAAAATTTTCTTTTCACTTCCGACTTCACCCCCCAAAACTAACCCCTTAAGTCAAAATTTAATTCTCAAAACTACATGGCTCTGATGAGGCCATCAATTCCTATATTATTACCAAATTTCACCTTTCTATGTCAAATAGTTTCGGAGAAAATCGGGTGTGACAGACAGACAGACAGGCAGACAGACAGACAGACAGACAGACAGACGCCGAAGTGATCTTATAAGTGTTCCGTACGGAACACTAAAAAGATATATTTGCTGATGAAAGCTGAAATTTTGGTGTGAAATGTATTATTTGGTGGCGAAATTCCTTACAACGGCCAAAAGAACTATAAGGATCGATTGTAGGTTATTGCAATGTTCAGCAAAGTTATTCGTGTTGATGCAGAGAACATTTTTGTCGAAGACAGTTATGCTAAAATATGCACGGTTTGTGAGTTATGGTCGAAAATGTGAAAAAATGGCATTTTTTCGGGCTTTCTGCACTAAAAACACCCCGAAAGAGTGAAAATCTTGCCTCGATATTTTCACAAAAATTGTGTATTTTGGTGTGAAGAATATTTCGTCTGAACATTGCATTGAGAGATTCCCCATAATTTACGAGATACAGCCGTGCAAAACCAAAGCTCGAGCAAAAAAATTGATGACAAAAAAAAAATTCGAACTAAACTATCAAAACCCAAATAGGGTTTTGCTAGTTTGGGTGGGCACTTCCAGAAACTGAAGTCAGAATTTAGTTTACATTTTATGTGTTGCACTGTGTAAGTTAAACAAGGTAAAAATATTTCATTATTTTTTACTAAGTACCAGTACATTGTTATATTATTTCGTATCCTACCAGTACACGTATATAGTAGATAGGTCTTTTTTAATTCCTTTTTATATTTTCAGGAGAAGAAAGACTAGCCTCGTTTGTTGCTGAACATAATCTACTATTCACCATTATGGAGCACCTACCGAAACTGATACAGTCCGTTTGTCCCGATTCAAAAATTGCAGAAAAAACTAAAATGTTCGACGACCAAAATTCACGCCCTAAATGATCATATTATAGGTAAAGAAAGTTTTGATAATTTATGTGAAGATTTGCGGTAAACTAAGTTTCCATTTATTATTGACGAGTCTATTGATCTTAGCAAAACCAAAACTTATGCTTAGGCGTGCGATATGCGAAAGAGCATCGCATCTATGATTGTTTTTAGCTCTTATTCCATTAGAAGTTGCTAATGCAGTATCCTATCCTTTTTTACAGGCGCTGATATTCCATATAAAAATAATCTAATAGGTTTTGAATCCGATGGGGCAAATGTAATGATGGAGCGTAATAATTCTGTTGTGACATTGTTGCAAAACGAAATTCCCAATATTTTTATACTTAAGTGCACATGCCATTCGTTTCATCTTTGCGCGTCATATGCTTGTACCAAACTGCGACGCTTTATAGAGGATCTTATAAGTGACATTTACAATTACTTTTCTTCTAGTCCAAAAAGAGTTGCAGAGTTTAAAGAGTTTCAAATTTTTTATGACTTGAAAGTACATAAAATACTTCACCCCTCTCAGACACGTTGGTTATCACTACAGCAGTAAAAAAGAGTATTGGAACAATTTTCTGCTCTAAAACGATTTTTCATAGACCAAGTATCTAATAATGATCATCTTTTAGCTGCAGAAAATATATTACAGAAGCCTTAAGGTCCCACTACATTGCTATTTTTGAAATTTTTAGTTTTTTGTTACCATTATTTAACGATTTAAACAAAGAAATGCAGGCAGAACACTTGCAAATTCATATTTTATATGAAAAAATAATTCAAACAATAAGAACTTTATTTGACTGCTTTTTAAAAAGAGAATGTTTAACAAGTACTTCAATCGAATGTTGACTCAAAAAATCCTAGACATTTTATGGATATTGATGCCGTATACTATAGCGCTGCAGCGTCTAATACACTACTTAGTCATTCAGATTTAAGCCCAAATTAAGTAAATTTGTTTAAACGTAGATAGATAGCTTTTTATATCGAAGCTTGCAAGCAAATAACTGCGCGGTTTCCACTGAAAAATAATCCAATAAAAGGTTTAGACATAATTGAACCAACGAATGTTAAAAGTGGCAAAACTGCTTCGATAATTCCTGTTAGTACACTCATTCCCAATATTGTTCCGAACAATGATTTTCAACAAATTAATACGGAGGAGAAATAGAAACACAAAAAGTAAAGAAAAACCAAGAATTAATAATAATGGGAGATCTGAATGGGAGAACAGGAAGGAAAACAAAGGACAATACCGTAGGACCATTCGGAGAAGACATTACTAACGACAACGGAGAGAGACTAATAGAGCTGTGTGAACTAAACGGCCTCAAAATAACAAACGGATTCTACAAACACAAAGACATCCACAAATATACTTGGATGCAAAAAAGACGAAATTTAAAATCAATAATAGACTACATTATAATTAAAAACGAGACCACTATTAAAATAGAAGACGTAAGAGTAAAGAGAGGGGCAGAATGTGGAACAGACCATAGACTATTAATAGCAAATATAAAAGTACCGTGGTACAAGACAATAAAACAAACAGGAACAATAGATAAAGAAAACAGAAATACTAATGAGATAACAGAAAAAGCAGAGAAAGAAATAAAATACACAAAACACTTACTGCAAGACGAAACGATAAGAGACCTATATAGACGACGATTAGATCAAAAATTAAATGAATTTAACTACGACAACCTCCAACAGATGTATGACCACATAAAAGAATGCATCAAACGGGCGTCCCTAGAAGCATTAGGTAAAGAAGACAACGAGAACGAGAAACATAAAATTAGAATTTGTCAAAAAACCAAAGAATCTATAAAGGAGAAAAAAAAAGACTATACGAAAAATGGCTGAATACAAAATCAGAAGAAGATCTACAGAAATATAAAGAGAAAAAATGCAGAAACGAGGACGATGATAAACAAAGAAAAGAACGAGAGATGGGAAAAATCGTGCGAACATGTAGAATAGTATATAGGAGGAACTAGAAGTACAGAGTCATGGAGAATCATTAAAGCATTAAGGACTAACAATAGAGAGAAGACGTATATAGAGTACATCCCAGAAAGCGAGTGGGAAGAATATTATAAGAAGCTGCTAACAGAAGATAGACAAGAATTCCAAGAAGAGAACCCTGAAGAAGAACAGAATAAGGAAATAAAAGAGATAGAACTAAGCTATGAAGAAGTAAAGAAGACAATAAAAACACTCAAAAATAATAAATCTGCAGGGCCTGGGGGTGTGGTAAATGAAATGATTAAGTACGGGTCTAATAAATTACATCGAATGCTGAGAAACATGTTCCACAGAGCGATAAATGGAGAAAAAATACCAGAGGAATGGTCAAAAGCTAATATAGTATCTATATTTAAAAAGGGAGACCGCAGAAAATGCACAAACTATAGAGGCCTAAGCATAATATCGAGTATGGGACGTTTGTATGGAAAAATTATTAAAAATATCATGGAGGAAAATATAAAAGGAAAAATTGGAAAAGACCAAGCAGGCTTTACGGCCGGAAAATCATGTATATACCACATATACACTATAAAACAAACAATGAAAAAAAACTGGCAAAGAATAGAGAAGTTCATCTAGCCTTCATAGACATAAGAAAGGTCTATGACTCAGTACCAAAACAAAGATTATGGAACGCAATGAAAGAAATAGGCATTGACAAAGAACTAATATACGCAGTAAAAGCTCTCTATGAAAACAACACAGTGAACATAAAAATAGGACATAAAATAGGGAAGAGACTCAAAACATCAAAAGGCCTATTACAAGGATGCTCTACATCCCCAACACTATTCAAAATATACCTCGAACAAACATTAAAAAAAGGAAGCAAAAATGTAGTGGAATGGGAGTCCAAATACGAGAAGACTACTTATATACTCTAAGTTTCGCAGACGACCAAGTAATCATTCATAACGTAAGATGAGGAAGACCTCAGTTATATGGTAAGAAAACTGAAAGAAGAATTCACTAAAGCAGGATTAGCAATAAACTTTGATAAAACGGAATATCTAACAACAAAGGAGGGAAACGTGGAGAATCTAGAAGTAGATAACGAAACAATAATCAAAGGAACCGATAGATTTAAATATCTAGGAACCATCATTTAAAAAAACGCAACATCAGAAGAAGAGATTAAGGCTAGATTAGGACAAACGCGAACATGCATAAGACAATTAAATTCGATCCTGTGGGACAAGCACATTACAAAGAGAAACAAAACACGCATATACAAATCAATAATACAAAGCATAATGACATACGGGTCAGAAACATGGACGATCAACAAAAGAAAAAAATCTAAAATTAACGCAATAAACACCATTGAAGAAAAACGATTAAAATAGTATGGACACATAAGACGGAGCGAAGATAATAGGTGGATAAAGAAAATAACGGAGTGGAGCCCTATAGGGAGAAGAAAAAGAGGAAGACCCAGACGATCGTGGAGAGACGATGTGGACGAGGCTATGGAGGACAGGGGTCTAACAGATGGAGACTGTTAAGATAGAAACGGATGGAATCAAAGGCTGAGAGAAGAAAGACAGCGTCAGCTGTAGAAAATCCTTGTTATATATATAATACGGAGTGGCGTATTTTAAGAAACTGTGAACAAATCAAAAAATTTCATGATGACATAGAACTATTTTGGGATAATATCAGTTTACTAAAGTATGGCTATGACACTCAAATGTTTAGTATATTCTGTAAGTTCCTATTATTTTACAAAGTCAAAGAAGTTTAAAATAAACGAATTTAATTGAATATTGTATTTTTTTTCATATACCGATTTTGGCTACAAATATGTCGATATTAGTGGGCAACTTTACCGATTTCGCATTTTGATGTTCGAGACCACTGCGTCCTTCGTACCCTTGTACTATAAGCGCAGTTTAACCACCAATTCCTAATACCTAAAACGGTTGAAGGTTTCAGATTTATCTTTGACAACAACGTTAAATGATCTTTCTTGTTGATAAAAGTTACATTTAATGGTGTGGTGGGTTGGGTAATCCGAAAAAATTCATAATTAGTAGCCTTTTAGAAGCTAGTAAAATTATTATTAATACGTTCCTGCCTAAATGTAATCTATCCTCTAATCGAACGAACATTTAGAACGGATATTGAACCAAACTGCCAATGAATATGTTGAGAGTCGCTCCTTATTTTCTAAAATACGGTTTGCGTAAAATTCTAATACGGTAATTGAGTTTTTTAATTCAGTAAAATAACTGTTTTATATAGCTTTGGCTTATCTAAATATCCAATATATATACTTGGATTGAAGTTCTACATCGAATCGCTAATAACAAGCAAGATGGCCAATTTTCTTGAAATTATAACTGAATCATATAAGCGAAATTGCAAGAGTTGTATATAACCACAGATTATTTGAAACATATATGGGTGTTCGAGCATTACATTTGAATCTATATCTTCGAACATATTTGTATGCATATATCGGAGATATATTTTATGTTTACAGATAATTTCTAATTCTAAATAAGGTCATTATAACGATGGCTACATTATGGAAGTGCATGGTACAGGAAGAAACAGAAACATTTTAAAGTGTCACTTATTAGTCTTAAAATTATCATCCATGAACATAACCTTAAATTAACATTTGAGGTATTGACTTCAATTTGAATTTCAACTTTAAAAAATGCGATTGAGGTGAAATAAATGGTTTTTTTTGACTCTGAATAAAAATTCTGTATTATATCTATTATATATATATATATATATATATATATATATATATATATATATATATATATATATATATATAAAGGGTGATTCATTTAGAGGTACTTTTTGTGATGGGGATTTAATTGCAGATTGCGCATGCGTCATGTCAACTGAAGTGGCATTCCTGTTCAGTAGTGTTTGACAATTCATAATGGAAAGGCTTAGCCCGACACAGCGTCTACAAATTGTTCAACTTTATTACGAAAATGGGCGTTCTACGAGGAATGTGTATCGGGCGCTTAGAGCAACTTATGGTCCACATAATCGGCCTACCGAACGCACAATTCGCTCTACCATCAATAAGTTTGAGACCCAATTTTCATTATTGGATAATGCTCGACCGAATAGACCACATCCAGCACGTAGTGAAGAAAATATAGGGGCGGTAGCGGAGAGTGTACCCGAAGACCGTGAAGTGTCGATTCGTCGCCGTTCTCAACAGCTTGGCCTGTCATATTCAACAACTTGGCGTATTTTACGTAAGGATCTTTCTTTAAAAGCATACAAAATTAAACTAGTGCAACAACTGAAGCCGACCGACCTTCCGAATCGTTTCCGTTTTAGTCGTTGGGCTCTTGACAAGCTTGCAGAAGATCCACTGTTTTCGAGAAAAATTTTGTTCACCGATGAGGCCTATTTTTGGCTTAATGGGTTCGTGAATAAACAAAATGCCCGTATTTGGGGTGATGAACAACCTGAAGAGATTCAAGAGCTGCCATTAAATCCAGAAAAAAAAAACTGTTATGGGCCGGTGGAATAATCGGTCCATATTTCTTCAAAACAGAGGCCGGCCGGAATGTTACTGTGAATGGTGACCGCGCCATGATAACAGACTATTTGATGCCAAAAATTGAAGCCCGTGGTCTCGACGAAATTTGGTTCCAACAAGATGGCGCCACTTGCCATACAGCCCGTGAAAACCATGGCTTTACTGCGAGAGCAATTCGACGAACAGATCATTTCACGCTTTGGACCAGTGAATTGGCCGGCTAGATCATGTGACATTACACCTCTTGACTTTTTCCTTTGGGGCTATGTAAAGTCCAAAGTCTACATGGATAAGCCAGCTACAATCGAGGCATTGGAGGCCAATATTACTCGAGTCATTGGCCAAATACCACTCGAAATACTCACACGCGTCATTGAAAATTGGAACTTCAGAATGGACGTTGTTAACCGTAGTCGCGGACAACATTTGAAAGAAATTATCTTTAAGAAATAATTGTAAAGAATGGTTCTTTTATATGATAATAAAGATTATAAAATAAAATTGTTTTTATTCATTTTTTTTTATTTAAAAAAAAGTACCTCTAAATGAATCACCCTTTATATATATATATATATATATATATATATATATATATATATATATATATATATATATATATAATTCAACGTTTCTCTGTCTGTTTGTCTGTCCATTAGTGCGCTTATCACTGGAGAACCACTTATCCGATTTACGTGCTTTTTTTTAAAACCATACATATGTTCTCTAGCCAGGTTATAGGCTATATTTTATTACATTAGGTGACATAAGGAATAAACAGTAACAATAATAGTGAATCAAGTCGGAAAAAAGTTTGCCGCTAGCGCGTTCTCTTGCAATACCTAAACCGTTAAATATGGAACAATATCATGTAGCAAAGAATATCTCTAATATATAAAATGCAACGCCTCTCCGTCTGTCTATCTGTCTATCTGTCTGTCTGTCCGCCCGTTAATGCGCTTATCACTGGAGAACCACTTATCCGATTTACGTACTTTTTTTTAAAATATACATATGTTCTCTGGCCAGGTTATAGACTATATTTTATGACGTTAGGTATAGGTTAGGTAGGAATAAGCACTGCCTAAACCATTAAATATGGAACAATATCATGTAACAAAGAATATCTTTAATATATATAAAATGCAACGTCTCTCTGTGTCTGTCCGTTAGTGCGCTTATCACTTGAGAAACACTTAACCGATTTACGTACTTTTTTTTAATTTACACATTTGTTCTCTGGCCAGGTTATCTAAAATCTTCTATAGTATATATAAAATTCAACGTCTCTCTGTCTGTCTGTTTGTCCGTTAGTGCGTTTATCACTGAAGAACTACTTATCCGATTTACGTGTTTTTTTTTAAAGATACATATGTTCTCTGGCCAGATTATCTATAATATATATAAAATGCAACATTTCTCTGTCCGTCTGTTAGTGCGCTTGTCACTCGAGAACCACTTATCCGATTTACGTATTTTTTTTTAAATAGTTGATCGTCGTGGCCGTTACTATGTGGTAATTTATCATTTTAACGGAAAGAAATAAAACACTTATTATGTATTATTACCACTATATTGCACAAGTTTTGCGACTGCAGTTTCGACCTATGCGGTCATTATCAAGCTTACGTACTAAACTGAATTAAATAGACAAGTCATACTAAAATTAAAGTTAGATGGTAGGTATAAAATATTATTATAAAACATTATTATTTAATTCTAGGGTTAATACAATTGTGCAGTGGTTTGACACCTTAGATGATCAAATTAGATCCATCATCAGTGCCATTATACATAAGAAATTCGAACTACAATCCAAAAAACTCGAAAAACTTAAGTCGAAACTCCAATCCCCTCCTGTCCCAAAAACTGAAAAACCAGAACAAAACTTCAGCGAAAAAGTTCTTAATTTGACAAATGTGCAATTTAATGACACTGAACTTAGTCTTCTGTCAAAAGGTCCTAAATTTTCACCGGAACTAAATAATAAAAACACCGTAGACATTCTAGTAACTGAAAGTATATTAGCATTTAACAAAATAGAAAAAACAGAGAATACCGAAATGTCTATAGCAAAAATTAAAAAACAATTAGACTCAGTAAAACCCAAATCAAATCAAACAGACCTATGCACTGTTAATTCTATAAAACATAAAATAAGCGGACATGATCTAGTAATAACCAGGACAGACAAGTCAAACGCAACCGCTATCCTAACAAGAGGTGATTACACCAACAAAATACATCAGTTTATCCGGTCAGAAGACATAACCGAGATAAAAAGTGACCCTACTACGCATTTTCAAAATAAATTAAAATTTACACTCTCCGATATCAATGTAATTTTCTCAGAATACGAGAAAAGGAGAATAGTCAACATGAATCCAACTGCCCCGAAATTATATGGCCTTATTAAGAATCACAAACCAGGGAACCCCATCAGACCTGTCGTCTCATATATCAATAGCCCAACTAGAGACCTAAGTATAAAACTGAATTCATTTTATAAAGATTTAACAAAATTCACATCAGAAACTAGTGTAACGAACTCACTTGACCTCGTTCAAAAACTAAAAGACCAAAGAACCCCGACAAACTCCTTTTTGGTCTCCTTTGATATAAAGAATATGTTCTCCAACATTCCAGCTGAAGAATGCATACCAATAATCCATAAAATACTGAACAAATCTAATATAAACCCTGTGATCTCCTCCGAAATATTATCTGCTTTTGAAACATGCCTCTCTCAAACATATTTCCAATTCAATCACAAATTCTACCTTCAAAACTCAGGTTTACCAATAGGATCACCACTTAGTCCTCTCTTAGCAGACATTTTCATCACACATATAGAAAGAGAAATTCTTAACTCTAATCATTGCAAAAACCACATTCATTTTTGGTACTGATATGTTGACGACATCCTCGCTTGTTTCAAAGGCTCCTCAAGACAACTAGACAATCTCTTAAATTTCATTAATAGCATCCACCCAAAAATTCAGTTTACTCTAGAACAGGAAGCAGATAACAAAATTAACTTTCTAGATCTAAGCATCTTACATATGAATAACAGTTGCACATTTAAAGTATACAGAAAACCCACATTCACAGGTATAACGATCCCAAAAGACTCATTCCACCCAAACCAACATAAAATGGCAGCATTCAACTCAATGATACATAGAGCCCTTTCACTCCCGTTATCCAAAGCTGACCTAGAAGACGAACTAAATACTATTAAAAACATTGCCACAAAAAATAACTTCTCTCGAGAGTGGGTTGGAAAACTAATTAACAAAAAAACAAAAGCAACTTACTTTTCGCTTAATATACCCTAAAATAAAATCCACGGAACAACATACATACACGCTATCCGAAAAATTAGCCAATATTTTTTCAAAACATAATCTGAAAATTGCGTTCAAATCGCAAAATACCTTATCAAATATCCGTTACAATGCCAAAGATAAGACGGACAAATTTCAAAAATGTGGAGTTTATAAGTTAAAATGCTCGGACTGTAACAGCATATATATTGGACAAAGCGGAAGAAACATTAAAACCAGATATACAGAACATTTTAGATCATATAGACTACAAAAAACAGATTCCTCATTTGCAAACCACTGCACAGAAAACCAACACCCCTTTCCCGATTTACATAATACAGAAATTCTACATTATGCGGAGAAAGGTTTTAAATTAAATATCTTAGAATCATTGGAAATTTATAAACATCGGAAAAACCAAAACTGTAATCTGTTAAACGACCAACTAGACCTTTTCTATTCACCGCTATTTACCGTCAGAAAACCATAAAATTACTACCTACCACTTAAGATCAATTGTATTAACCCTAGAATTAAATAATAATGTTTTATAATAATATTTTATACCTACCACCTAACTTTAATTTTAGTATGACTTGTCTGTTTAATTCAGTTTAGTACGTAAGCTTGATAATGACCGGATAGGTCGAAACTACAGTCGCAAAACTTGTGCAATATAGTGGTAATAATACATAATAAGTGTTTTATTTTTTTTTTTAATTCACACATTTGTTCTCTAGCCATTTTATCTCTAATCTTCTAGAATATATGTAAAATGCAACGTCTCTCTGTCTGTCTGTCAGTCTGTCTGTCCGTTAGTGCGCTTATCACTCGAGAACCACCAACATACGTGTTTTTTTTCAGATTTATACATATGTTCTCTGGTCAGGTTATGGGATATGTTTTATTACATTAGGTATTATAAGAAATAAGTTTTAATTCATACATATGTTCTCTGGCTAGATTACATAATAATAATAATTTATATAATATATATAAAACACAACGTCTCTCTGTCTGTCTGTCTGTCTGTTAGGGTGCTTATCATTCGAGAACCACTTATCCGCTTTACGTGTTTTTTTTTTTATTTTTAATTCTTACCTTTTTATCAAAAAAATTTATAATAAATATATATAAAACGTAATGTTTCTCTGTCTGTCTATCCGTTATTGCGCTTAGCATTCAGGAACCACTTATCCGATTTACGTCTTGTTTTTAATACATATATGTTCTCTAGCCAGGTGATAGGATATATTTTATTACGTTACATAACATAAGGAATAAGCAATGACGATAATAGTAAATCAAGTCCACGCGAGCGGAGCTGCGGACATGGCTAGTAGTATGTATAAAAAAAGTCTTTTAAAACCTTTTTGAAAGGGAAATATCACCTTTCAGGATGAGGAACACCCTAGGCAACCAGAAAAAAGTGGAAGATAATTAGAAATTTGGAACGGAAATCTTTACCAAGTATGATTAGAACTTACAACCGCACTCAAAGTAAGCTAGCAAGCTATTTCCTATCATCTGTATAAGCAAGAGAGGATTTGTAAGGAGTCCCAGAGGGTCTCTCAAGGGCTCTCTACCAAGTACAAAAACGAGAACTACGGCACTGTCCTTTCCTTGCTACTCAGGTTGAAAAAATTTCTTTTTGTAAATACTTCTTTTTTATAATGAACTACAGATGAACCATCTACGAGAAAAAAAAAACGAAATGTCCATGCAAAAAAGGTGGTGTTATGCATTTGATGGCATCAAAGAGATATAATCTCCTGTAAGGTGCTCTGACCTAGTTAAAACCATCACTTTTAAGCTCTTTTAATACAAACTGACTTCTGTGAGTGATACATTTGAGGAAAAAATTATTTACTGGCAATTAGAGAACAGTGATATTACTGCACCTGGCCTCACACGTCAAAGTGATACTTGAAACGACCACAAATTTAAGCTAGAAAATTCTATCTCACGTGGTATTTTCCTGAAGCTTGGTTTCCCCGGATTATACCTTTTTAGTGTTCCGTACGGAACACTTATAAGATTACTTCGGTGTCTGTCTGTCTGTCTGTCACACCCGATTTTCTCCGAAACTATTTGACATAGAAAGGTGAAATTTCGTAATAATATAGGAATTGATGGCCTCATCAGAGCCATGTAGTTTTGAGAATTAAATTTTGACTTAAGGGGTTAGTTTTTGAGGGATGAAGTCGGAAGTGAAAAAAAAAATTTTTTACTAGGTAATCGAGTGTGGTGTCAAATGAAAGCTTGTGAAAACACGAGTAAAAAATATATATATAATATATTATACTTGCGCGCACTTTTCTTTGTATTATTTTTAAAAATTCGCGAAAAATCGCTGTCCCGGGCCTTATCTCGAAAAGTACTTATCAAAAAAATTTCGAAAAAATTCTGGAATATTCTCCACGGGGTGTAGATTGAACGAAAATTATCACGAGTGCATTACCTTTAATAATTTATATGGTACTAGCCGTGCCCGCGGCTCCGCTCGCGTGGACTTGATTCACTACTATCGTCACTGCTTATTCCTTATGTTACCTAATGTAATAAAATATCTGCCATTATTTTCCCTTATCTCCCATTATTTCTCCTTATCTCCCATTATCTCTACATAGTTTCCATTATCTAGGCTTGTCTCTGCTCATCTCCCATTACTTCTCCTTATCTCCCATTATTTCTTCTTATCTCCCATTATCTCACCTTATCTTCCATTATCTAGGCGTATCTCGACTTATCTCGCAATATTTCTCCTTATCTCCCATTATTTCTCCTTATCTCCCACTATCTCACCATAACTCTCATTATCTAGGCTTATCTCTGCTTATTTCCCATTATTTATATTTATCTCCCATTATCTCACTTTATCTTCCACTATCTAGGCTTATATCGAATTATATAGAACATATGTATAAATTTTATAAAAACACGTAAATCGGATAAGTGGTTCTCAAGTGATCAGCACACTAACGGACAGACAAACAGACAGAGAGAGTTTATATATATTATATTTTTTGCAACATGATATTGTTCCATATTTAATGGTATAGGCAGTGTATTGCAAGAGAACGCGCTAACGATAATCTTTTTTCCGACTTGATTCACTATTATCGTCACTGCTTTTTCTTTATGTTACCTAACGCAATAAAATATATCCTATAACCTGGCCAGAGAACATATGTATGTTTTAAAAAAAAGCACGTAAATCGGATAAGTGGTTCTCCAGTGATAAGTGCCCTAACGGACAGACAGACAGACAGAGATACGTTGCATTTTATATATATATTATAGATGTAATAAATATATATCTATAACCTGGTCAGAGAAACATATGTATGAATTTAAAAAATCACATAAATCGGATAAGTGGTTCTCGAGGGATAAGCGCACTAACGGACAGACAGACAGACAGAGAGAAGTTGCATTTTATATATTATAGATATAGAATATTATTATTATTATATTACCTGGCCAAAGAATATATGTATGAATTTAATAAGAGATACGTAAATCGGATAAGTGGTTCTCGCGTGATAAATGCACTAATAGACAGACAGAGAGACATTACATTTTATATATATTATAGATTATAGATTATAGATATTCTCTGCTACATAATAGTTCCATATTTAATGGTTTAGGCTGGGTGTTGCAAGGGAACGCGCTAGCGGCCAACTTTTTTCCGACTTCATGCACTATTATCGTCACTGCTCATTCCTTATGCTACCTATCGTAATAAAATATAGCCTATAACCTAGCCAGAGAACATATGTATGTTTTTAAAAAAAAAGTATATAAATCGGATAAGTGGTTCTCCAGTGATAAGCGCACTAACGGACAGACAGACAGACAGACAGAGAGACGTTGCATTTTATATACGAGGCATGTTTTTTAAGTAAGTACCGTTTTGGAATTAAAAAAAGACGTGCAAAGATATCGCTATAATTTTATTTTTACATGAAAGCCTGTACCTTAATCTACTTTTCTACATAATTTCCGTGAATATTGAGGCACTTGTCATAACGTGGCACCAGTTTTTGAATACCCTCCTCATAAAATTCTGCCGCCTGACTTGTTAACCACTGTATCACAAATGTTTTGACTTCGTTATCGTCTTGAAGACGCTGACCACCCAGGTGCTTCTTCAAGTGCAGGAACAAATGGTAGTCGCTGGGCGCCAGATCAGGGCTGTATGGAGGATGATCTAGAGTTTCCCATTTAAAAGATTTGATGAGATCTTTGGTCCGATTAGCCACATGTGGACGGGCATTGTCATGCAGCAAAACGATACCCTTACTCAACGTGCCACGTCTTTTGTTCTGGATTGCACGACGCAGATTGTTCAATGTCTCACAATAAGACGCTGCATTGATTTTCTCATTACGAGGCAGAAACTCCACTAGCAATACTCCTTTTCTGTCCCAAAAAACTGTGCACATGATTTTGCGGGCAGAAATTGTTTGCTTAAACTTCACTTTTTTGGGTGATGATGAATGTCGCCATTCCATGGATTGTTGTTTCGATTCTGGTGCGACGTAGGCCACCCATGTTTCGTCACCAGTAACAATTTGGTCTAAAAAATGTTCACCTTCATTGGGGTACCGCTCAAGGAAAGTCAATGCACTGCCTAAACGTTGGGTTTTGTGCAAATCCGTCAACATTTTTGGAGCCCAACGTGAACACAATTTCCGGTAATTCAAGTTCTCGGTTACAATGCGATACAAAACACTACGAGAATATTGAGGAAAGCAGTCGCACAATGATGAAATTGTAAAGCGTCTGTTTTCTCTCACCTTTTCGTCCACTTTCTGCACCAAATCTTCATTAACGACCGAAGGACGCCCACTCCGTTCTTCATCATGCACATTTGTGCGGCCATCTTTAAATGCTCTCACCCATTTCCTTACCATTCCATCACTCATAATGTTTTGTCCGTAAACTTCACAGATCTCACGATGAATATCGATCGGTTTTACGCCTTTAGCACTAAGAAATCGTATAACAGCCCGTACTTCACAATCGGCGGGGCTCACGATTGTCGGAGGCATCTTAAACACTCAGTAAACAACGTATACAATGAAGAATCAGACTGTAATGGCGTCAGTGCGTAGACATGAGATGTAGGTTACCAGCGCGCATGCGCGGAACGCCGACCGTATCGCTGCGGCGGCGGAATCGCAAAACGGTACTTACTTAAAAAACATGCCTCGTATATTATAGATGTAATAAAATATATACCTATAACCTGTTCAGAGAACATATGTATGAATTTAAAAAATCATGTAAATCGGATAAGTGGTTCTCGAGGGATAGGCGCATTAACGGACAGACAGACAGACAGACAAACATTGCATTTTTATATATATTATAGATATAGATTATTATTATTATTATATAACCTGGTCAAAGAATATATGTATGAATTTAAAAAAACACAGGTAAATCGGATAAGTGGTTCCCGCGTGATAAACGCACTAATGGACAGACAGACAGACAGAGAGACATTGCATTTTATATATATTATAGATTATACATTACAGATATTCTTTGCTACATAATATTGTTCCATATTTAATGGTTTAGGCTGTGTATTGCAAAGGCACGCGCTAGCGGCAAACTTATTTCCGACATCATTCACTATTTTACGTCACTGCTCATTCCTTATGCTACCTATCGTAATAAAATATAGCCTATAACCTGGCCAGAGAACATATGTATGTTTTAAAAAAAAAAAAGTACGTAAATCGGATAAGTGGTTCTTCAGTGATAGGCGCACTAACGGACAGACAGACAGACAGACAGACAGACAGAGAGACGTTGCATTTTATATATATTATAGATATAAAAAAAAAAAAACAAAAATTTCAAGGTCATCAGATTTCAGTAAAGATTGGAAACAAACTTTGTTGAAAACTCATTTGGGGTGTTTTTTTTTTGAAGTCACTGATCATTTTATACCTCTGTAACAAAATTTTTTTATTTTAAAAGCAATCAACATACGAAACAGTAATTGGGCAAGTTCAACTTGCACTTGACTGGTTATTTGAACTATACAATACTACCTGGGTAATTCTCAATTCAAGCTAGTTTAACAGATTCTAAAAAGTCTAGTTGAATTCATCACATTGAAACTATTTCCGATCTGGAGTTCAACGAGTGTCTGAAGCATGATAATAATATTTAGAAGGGGATTACTTTAAAGATTGATTTTGTATTTATTTTTTATAAATGAAAGTTGGCATATAAACTATCAGAATTAATACGTACACAAAGCAGTTATTTAACATCCACGAAACTATGTAAAATAGATATGTAATGGCTTATCGGACCAAAACCAGCAAATAAGTGTTTGCTCTTATATTAAAAGGAGTGGAGTTTCAGGCTTATGGGCCAACCCGAGTGTGCCATCTATAAAACATCCAACTAGAGCCTGCCATGTTTCGCTCCATATAAAAGCTCGTTAGCTAGCCTAAGTGAAGAGGCAATCGCAACACCTCCGTAAGAGCAGGAGAGATTTAAATAGAAAACAACCAAAAGTACCAGTGCCCAACAAACGTCAACGCCATTTGCTCTGATCCACCAAAAGTTTTAATTCAATAGTAAAGCACGTGAGAAAATAAAATTTAGTTTTTTTGTGAATATGAGCGAATAGGATACTAATAGTGCTTCTTGGTCCGATTATTTTCTATATTAATTTGTACACAACTAGTGCAACCCTTTTTTACAATTATTTAAATGTAATGATAAAAAACTCAGATGAAAACAAAGAAGATAGAGGAAGTAGAAATAACAAGTAACAATTTAATTATGAGCAAAGCAGACAAAGGTAATACTCTCACTATAATGAGTGAAACGGAATACAAAAATAAGATGCAAAATATAATTGATTTTGACGAATTCATAGCGCTAAAATCAGACCCTACAATCTGATTTTATCTATAATATATATAAAATGCAACGTCTTTCTGTCTGTCTGTCCGTTAGTGCGCTTATCACTGGAGAACTACTTATCCGATTTACGTACTTTTTTTTTAAAAACATACATACGTTCTCTGGCCAGGTTATAGGCTATATTTTATTACGATAGGTAGCATAGGGAATGAGCAGTGACGATAATAGTGAATGAAGTCGGAAAAAAGTTTGCCGTTAGCGCGTTCCCTTGCAGTACACAGCCTAAACTATTAAATTTGGAGCAATATTATGTAGCAGAGAATATCTATAATCTATAATATATATATAATGCAATGTCTCTCTGTCTGTCTGTCCATTAGTGCGTTTATCAGGCGAGAATCACTTATCCGATTTACGTGTCTTTTTTTAAATTCATACATATATTCTTTGGCCAGGTTATATAGTAATAATAATAATCTATATCTATAATATATATAAAATGCAACGCCTCTCTGTCTGTCCGTTAGTGCGCTTATCCCTCGAGAACCACTTACGTGATTTTTTAAATTCATACATATGTTCTCTGAAGAGGTTATATAATAATAATAATAATCTATATAATATATATCAATGCAACGTCTCTCTGTCTGTCTGTCCGTTAGTGTACTTATCATTCGAGAACCACTCATCTGATTTACGTGATTTTTTTAATTCTTAATTTAATATGTGTCAAAAAAAATCTATAATATATATAAAACGTAACATCTCTCTGCCTGTCTGTCTATCCATTACTGCGCTTAGCACTCAAGAACCACTTATCCAATTTACGTGTTTTTTTTTTTTATAAAATACAAAGGGAATAAACAGAGACAAAATGCTAATATGCAGGAAAAAAGATGGAAGTTTAGAAGTAAGCTTCGCAGAAAGACTGAATAGATGGGCGGAATACTTTAAAGAAACATTAAATGGAGATGAAAATGAGGAGTTGAATGAAAAATAGGAAGCAAAATTAACTGAAGGGCAGGAGGCGACAAATAAACCCTGCAAAGAAGAAATAAGAGAAATACTCAGAACCCAAAAAAAATAAGGCCCCGGGTGGAAATTGTAGAACTGATAAAAGCTGGAGGAGTAGATCTGGAAAATGAAATATGCCGGTTGGTGCAAGAAATATGGGAAACAGAAAAGATGCCAGTGAGCTGGACAGAGTCGCTCATTTTTCCAATATACAAAAAAGGAGAAAAAACTATATGTGCTAATTATAGACCAGTAGCCTTACTGGATGTCGTGTACAAGATAGTAGTGTTGACTATCAAAAACAGACTAGCAGAGAAAGCCGAGTCTATTCTGGGAGAGTACCAGTGTGGATTCAGGAAAAATAGATCGGTTACAGACCAGATATTTTCGATTAAGCAAATCCAAGATAATACCTTAGAACAAAATTTGGCACTACACTTGGTAGCATATGACTCTGAAAATAGAGGACTCTACAAGATAATGGAAGAACTAAAAATTCCAAGTAAATTGATTCGCATGGTGAAAATGACCCTGAATTACACAGAAAATAGAGTGTTGGTTGAGGTCAAAGTATCAGACAAGTTTAAGGTGAAGAGAGGATTAAGCCAGGGGAAACCAGTGTCGACATGTCTATTTAATTTGGTACTAGAGAAGATAATCCGGGAGTCAGAAATAAAAACAAATGGAACGATATACCAACAAACCTGCCAATGCTTGGCCTATGCGGATGATGGAGCAGTGATTGCAAGAGCAAAAGAGAACCTCAAAAAAGCCGTAAGTAGGATAGAAGAAAGGAGAAGGATGAGAGGACTAAAGATAAATGAGGAAAAAACAAAATACATGGAAATTACAAAGAAGAAGGATATTAAAAACAACAAAAGTTTAGATATAATAAACAACTTAGGAAAAAGATATATGTTTGAAAAAGTAGACAAATTTAATTATCTGGGAGTAACAATAACATAGAGTGGACAAGAAAGGACGGAGATACAAGAAAGAATAGCGAAAGGACAGAGATGTTTGGGGGCAATGAATCCAATATTGAAATTAAAGAATGTATCAAGAAAAGCAAAAGAAAGAATATATACGACAGTTTTCAGACCCACGGTGACATATAGATGCGAAACGTGGAAACTGAATGCAAGAGAAAAGGAGACGTTGGAGGTGTGGGAAAGGAAAGCTTTCTCCTCTACGGAGGAAGGAAAGAAGAGGGACTGTGGAGAAGAAGAACAAACTACGAATTAAAATGCCTATATACGAAACCCCTTATAAGCCAAATCATAATAAGCCAGCGATTAGGATGGCTGGGACACGTGGCAAGGATGAAGGAAGACAGACAGGCAAAGCAACCCCTAATAAGAGAGGAGTAGTTGGAAGAAGAGGCAAGGGTAGACCTCGATCTACATGGATTCAGGCAGTAAAGCAAGATCCGGAGTTGATGGGAATCCCGCACTGGGAAAAGCTAACAGGAGACAAAAAGAAGTGAAGATAAGTATGCAACCAAGCCATGGGCCCCTAAGGCCCCTTGAGCTATATAATAATATAAACATAACGAATAAGCAGTGACGATGAAGGTGAATCAAGTTCACGCGAGCGGAGCCGCGGGCACGGCTAGTAAAACTATAAATAAAGAAATTCAAACATATGTTAACATATTTCCAATTACTAACCCAAAAACGGTACAAGTAATGAACCCTACTGCCCCTGTTATGTACGGTATGCTAAAACTTTACAAAGAAAATATATCAATGAGACCACTTGTATCGTATATAAGCGCACCATCTTACAAACTAGGTAAGCAACTCACTACCGATCGACCTAACATCATAAAAACTACGTTTTACCTTATTCAGTAAAAAATTCGTTTGAATTAGTCACAAAACTAAACACGATCAATTTACCTACGAACTGTAAGTTTATCTCATTTGATGTAAAAAGCCAGAAGCAAAACTGATACTAAAATCCCTTAAAAATATTAGAGTGATCTGTCTAATCCTAACAAAGTTAATTTAATGAAAATTCTAGATATCTATATGGAACAAAATTACTTTAAATTTAACAGTAAAACATATAAACAAAACAGTAGCCTACCAATGGGAAGCCCTCTGAGTCCCCTTCCAGCGGAAGCATTCATGGTTATCTTTGAAAAAACCTTTTCTCAAATAAAAACTAGAAATGTAACCAGACATGTCCACTTTTGGGAAAGATATGCTAACGATATTCTCTGCATTTGGAAAGGAACCGATAGAAAATTGTTACAATTCTTATTAACTTTAAATAAAATCAATCAGAACATCTAATTCACAATACAAATTGAAGTAGACAAATCACTTTGTTTTTTAGAATTAAAAATTTCAAATGTAGAGAACAAAATGGAGTTTGATATTTTCCGTAAACCAACTAAAACACCATTATACATGCCAAATCAAATCAATCTTGGCAGATCAAAACGTTAATCTTCCATAGTACCATACACAGATTAACCCACATTCCACTAAATACGGACAATTATCTAAATAAACCGAACATAATCAAAATAATAGACAAAAACAATGGATATAATCCAATTATTATAGATAAACTAGAAAAAAACAAAAAACATAAAAATATACTTAAATAATTTTATGCACCAGACGTAAAACACGAAAGTAGAAAATGGTTTACTATCAACTATGTCGCTGGTATTTGTAACAAAATCAACAACAGCCTTAATAAGTTAGAAATAAACTGTATAAATGGTAATAAAAATTACTGTATTTACTTAATAACCAAAAAAGATCTAACAAATATGGAAAATCGGATATATATGAACTTAATTGTGATAACTGTGACGCTGTCTATGTGGGACCAACGAGGCGGAGCCTACAACAAAGATTCTTCTTTCTTCTTCTGGTGCCTATCCGGTCCGGACGTTGGCGATCATCCTGGCTATTGTAATTTTATTTACGGCTGCTCTGAAAAGCGCGGTGGTTGTTACCGAAAACCATGTTCTAAGATTTTTCAACCACGAGATCCTCCTGCGGCCCGGGCCACGTTTACCGGGAATTTTCCCCTGCAGTATTTCTTGTAGTAATCCATATCTCTTCTCATTACGCATTATATGGCCCAGGTACTCTAACTTTCGTGTTTTTATAGTGATTATTATCTCCGTGGGTTTTTGCATTCTTCTAAGAACGTCCTCGTTGGTCACGTGATCCACTCATGAAATTCTCAGGATTCTGCGGTATAGCCACACTTCAAACGCCGTCAGCTTTTTCATGGTGGCTTCAGTTACAGTCCAGGATTCTGCTCCATAAAGCAAGACGGAGAAGACATAACAGCGGAGAAGTCGTACGTTAGTCGTTATTGTCAAGAAGCGGTTTTTGAAAACTGATGCCATTTTAACAAACACAGCTCCCGCCTTTTCTATACTACACCTTATTTCCTATGAGTGATCCCATTGGTCATTCAGTACAGATCCCAGGTATGTTTATTTATTGACTCGTTTAATATGTTGATTATTGGAAACTATCAGATTCTCATGCGGGATATTATTTTTGCTGATCACCATATATTTGGTTTTATTTATATTTATATCGAGCCCGTACTCCCGACTAACCTCTACCACTCTTGTCATAGTTTCCTGTAGGTCGTCCGCATACCTTAAGTTATTTAAGCGTTTTCCATCTACAAGTATTCCTGCGTTATTAGTTTCGAGAGCTTTATTAAATATATGTTCGGAGTAGATATTAAATAATAGTGGCGATAGAACGCACCCCTGTCTAACTCCTCCCTATTGCTTCAGATTTGTCTCCATCTACGTTTATGCAGGCAGTGTGATTCCAATATAGATGTACAATTATCCTTAAGTCACGTTCGTCAATTCCCACCTGCTTCAGTATTGTGTTGCACTCTATCAAAGGCCTTGCGATAATCCACGAAGCAAGCATACACGTCACAGTTAACGTCACGACATCTCTGAAATAGCACCTGGATACTGAATAAGGCTTCTCTTGTTCCCACCACATCACGAAATCCAAACTGTGTTTCTGATATATGCTCTTCACAAACTTTGTAGATCCTTCTATGTATGGTTTTTAAAAATGCCTTTAATAGATAACTCATAAAACTAATCGTTCTGAAGTCTTCGCATTTCTTTGCTCCTGATTTCTTTGGTAGTGTTATAAATTCTGATTTTAACCACTCCTTCGGGATGTTCCCGGTTTAATAAATACGATTAAATATGTGTGTTATTTGTTTGATGCCATTATCGTCCAGAAGCTTCAAGAATTCTGAATGGAAGTTATCAGGACCAGGGGCTTTTCCTTCTTTCATTTGTCTGATCGTAGCTCGAACTTCTTCAGCCGTTATGGGAGGACCTGATTTATTTGTCATCGGTAGAAGATGTGGGCGTGCATCATCAAATAGCAGCTTGATGTAGTTTTTCCAAACATCTATCTTTTCTTGTTTCTCCACAATAACATTATTTGAGTTGTTCATTATTCCGTCTGGCGACCTGCGTTTAAATATACCCGCTGCCTCTTTAACTTTTTTATGTACATTAAAACTATCATGTTTTTCTTGTAGGGCTTCTATTTCTTTGCAGTCTTCCTTCAACTTTGAGTTTTTAGCTTCTTTTATCCTGTTTTGTATTAGTTTATGTACTTGTAGGTATTCGGCCGTACTTTTGTTTTTTAGCAGCCTTCTCTGTTCCATCAGTTGCATAATTTCATCCGTCATCCACGATTTTTCTTTTGACGTTTTTGTCTGGTTTTAGATGTTTCTCACTAGTGACCTCTACAATGTCTTTCAGTCTCTTAATCTCAAGGTCTACTCATCCCCAATCTACCTCATTTGCATTTACTTTGTCAGGTCTTCTCTAACCTTAAATTGTATGCATGGATCTTTCAGCTTCTTTATATCGTATTTCTTAATAGTTGTTCTTTTATTGATCTTCTTCATTTTCATTTTTATTGCGCCTACTAGTGGATTGTGGTCCGACATTATGTCGGCTCCCGGGTACGTTTTGACAGAAACAAAGGAATTTCGGTATCTCTTGTTTACTAACATAAAGTCTATTTGATTTCTAACCACATGGTTGGTGGAATCCATTGGTGCTTTCCATGTGTATAGCCGTCTTGGTGGTAATTTATAGAATGAATTGTTCCTCAGCCGCAAACATATTCAATCGATCTCCCCGCTCATTTCTCTCTCCCAATCCATAGGGGCCGATGCATTCTCCTGCTCGCTCCTGACCAATCTTCGCGTTGAAGTCGCCCTTTATTATCGTCACGTGCTGCTTTGGAAGTCCCCTGTATGTATTCAACAGTTCTTCATAGAAGTTTTCTATTTCTTCCTCGCTTTTATCTGCTGTGGGAGCATAGATCCGAATGATATTGGTTGGTACTGGGGTTATATTAATCTGTAATAATGCTACTCTTCCCGATATAGGTGTGAAGTTGGAAACACATCTTTGTATTGACTCTTCGACAATAAATCCTACTCCACATTGGTGTTCGTTTGTGGCTGTTCCTGAAAAGTAGATTTGATACTCGTCCACAAGGCATTGCCCTGTTCCTGGCCATCTCATTTCACTGATGCCCATGATCTTTATATTTATCCTTTTCATTTCTTGAATTACGTTATGTGCCTTTCCTGCTTGATACAATGTTCTTACGTTCCATGTACATATCTTTGTGATTGACCCGGAGATTCTTAGCAGCCTCTGACCATTTAAGGTCTGCCGGGGACTAAGGCCCTTAATTTGTTTGTTTTCAGCCATGAATGATTGTACTAGGAATAAAATACATGGTAGTTTTCCGTTGCTTTCCATGCGCTGTAGCATTGCCGTTATTGATAATACTTTATCTACGTCTCTGCTATCTGATTTGCAGCCATACCAATCATCCTGATTTCTGCCTGCAGTCAGTTTTGGAGCAACCAGCTGCCGTTGCCCAATTGCTAGTTTTGGTCAGCCCCGAGTATTTTATTTCCTCGGTACCATCCATATCTGGCTTTCCCCTATCCGCCACCCGGGGAGGCTCCCGATGGAGGACTAGCAACCCGACACGGGACAACAAAGATTAAAAGAACACAAACATTCTATTTTAAATAAACAAAAATCAACAGATGTTGCTGAACATTGCATAGACAGTAATCACCTTTTTAATAACGAGAGGGTGAAGTTACTATAAAGTGCTCAAAAAACGAAAACATATGGATTATTTAGAAAATCTTAGCATAAAAAAAGCCATTAAAAATAATATAAAACTAACGAACACTCAAATACAATTTGGAAATACCCTATATTAAACGCCGTGTGAAGATACACTATCTGTAATTACCCTAATTTTATTACCTCTTAATTTAAATTTAGTACCAATTAACCATATAGAACTAAAAGTAATATCTTTTAGAATTTAAGTTTCGTCTTATTGTAAATCTCTTTGAAAATGGTGGTGAAGCCGAGACACGTGTCAGAGTGATCTGAATAAATTCAGTCAACAGTTATACTGTATTTCATTTCAAAAGTGTAAATATTTAGATGTTTCACCTAGAACCGACCGCAAACTCCATAAATTTTATTAATAATTAATTATCAATAATTGTAGTCAATTAATTTCCTCAACTAATATATCTTTGGTAGGGCGCCACTATCAGTTCTGATGAGAAATTAGCTTTCAGTTAACAGTAATTATGAAGATGTTAAACTATAATTTTATTTTAAAGAATTAGAATAACAATTTTCTTTTTAGTGTTCCGTACGGAACACTTATAAGATCACTTCGGTGTCTGTCTGTCCGTCTGTCTGCCTGTCTGTCTGTCACACCCGATTTTCTCCGAAACTATTTGCCATAGAAAGTTGAAATTTGGTAATAATATAAGAATTGATGGCCTCATCAGAGCCATGTAGTTTTGAAAGTTAAATTTTGATTTAAGGGGTTAGTTTTGGGGGGTGAAATCGGAAGTGAAAAAAAAAAATTTTTACTAGGTAATCGAGTGTGAAATGAAAGCTTGTGAAAACACAAGTAAAAAATATATATATTTTTTTTTTTATGGGTCTAGCACACGTGCTACAGGGAAGTCCCTAAAGCGCTACAGGAGCGACACGTGTGCGGAGAAGGCGATTCACGTCGTTCTTGAATCGCTGTAGATTGTACTCGGTGGGAAACACAGTCCTGGGCAAATTATTCCAAAGGGATGATGTTCTCCATATAAAAGACTGCTTGAAAAGTGTTGTACGGGGAGTAACGAGCTGAACCTCATACGGATGTGAAGAATTAGCGCGACGTGTACTTCTAACATGCACCGCTCTGGGAGGAATTAAGCGAGCCACATCCTTCGAACACTTTCCATGAAAGTACTTGTAGAATAGGCTCAAGTCGCCAACCGTTCTTCGATGTTTCAGCGAATCAAGGCCGACGGTCAGTTCCGGGTCTCCAATCAGACGAACAGCTCTAATCTGAATAGAATCCAACAAATGCAGTGTATGTTTGGGAGCGGAGCTCCAAACATGGGAGCAGTATTCCATAGTTGGTCGAATTTGAGCTTTGTAAAGAATTAACAGTTGTTGAGGAGTGTAAAGCTTTTCTGGTTCGAAATAATATTCCCAACTTTTGAGAAGCTCTCCTTGCTATGCCTGCAACTTGTTCATGCCAGGACATATTTGCTCGCAAATTAACGCCCAACAAATTGAGTGACGATGTTAGAGGAATGGAGTGCCCCGACATAACTATGTCGGGTTCAGCAACGTTAACTTTTTTAGAGAAAACTGCCGCCTGGGTTTTTGTAGCGTTAAATTCCACTTGGTTACTGTCACCCCAAGATAGAATTTCTCCCAAGATATGTCCAGAGCAACCGCTCGAGATTCTCCAAAGTGTTCAATTGCATTGTTCCAAACATGTGTTACATAACTTAGAAGATCTCCTGTTGATCTATTTTTACGAAAGCCATATTGGTGATCGCTAATAATGTTGAATCCTTCAAGATATTTTAGAAGATGCTGATTGATAGCCTTTTCCATGACTTTCGATATTATTGAAAGCAGTGCGATTGGTCGGTAGTTATTTGGCGAGGTCTTCTTGCCTTTTTTAGGTATCGGCTGAACTGTAGCGCATTTCCAGCAGGAAGGAAATATTCCCTTTCTGTAGGATAGGTTGAAAAGTCTACAGAAAACTGGTGTTAGTTCCCTCGCACAGATTTTAAGAACTATGGCAGGTATTCCGTCAGTGCCAGAAGCCTTTTTGGTGTCTAGCTTCATCAGAATACGCTTTATCTGCTGTCTGAAGACAACATCGGGCATCCTTGACTGCACTATGGGAATAGTAGGTGGTGTTTTTCCTTGGAAATCGACAGTAGAATGTGAAGCAAAGAGTTCAGCCAACAAGTTCGCTTTCTCAACAGGTGTCGTTGCAATAGAATTATCTGGCCGTGTGAGTGGTGGTATGGTGGATTTGGTGAAATTTTGACTAACTGCCTTAGCGACCGACCAAAAGGACCTTGAATTGCCGGGACAGGCGAGAAGTTTGTTTCTAATCCGTTGATTGTGTACCTCCTTGGTTTCGTCGATAATTTCTTTGCATCTGTTCCTGGCACGAACAAATGTGTTACGATTTATGGTGTTAGGATTTTCGCGCCATTGTCGGTATGCAAGATGTTTAGAAGCAACAGCTTCTTTGCATTTTCGGTCAAACCAAGGCTTGCCTTTGGAAGGGCATTTCTTCGAAAAAGGGATGTAAGCCTCCATACCGGCCAAAATAACATCGGAAACCTCCCTGGCGCAGTCAGATAGGTCGTCGGATCGAAAACAAACGTCCATCCAAGGGAAAGTTCGAAAATATTCCATGAGATCTTCCCATTTAGCAGACTTGTAGTGCCAAATCTTGCGCGGTTTAGGCGCCTCTCTGTCATTGATTGGTAGAATACTCGATGTCGAAAGTAATTTATGGTCGGAAGAACCTAACGGCGGATTTACGCTGACTGTGTAAATCTCCGGATTGGTGGTTAAAAAAAGATCAAGAAGACTGGCAAAAAACTCTCCGTCTCGATCAGGGATCCGTGTTGGTTCGTCAATAAGCTGAGTTAAGCCATAACTGATTGAAAATGATTCGGCTTCACGACCTTGTTCATCGGTAGTATTTGAATATTTAAGCCAGTTGATGTTGTGGACATTAAAGTCGCCCAGGATGGCAATTTCGGCATTTGGATAGTTAATTTGTAAATGATCGATGGTGTCTGCAAGGGAAGCGAAAAGTGTTCTAAAGTTAGTATCACTTGGTGGTCGATAGAGGATACAGATGAACCTGGTGGTTGGTTGAGTCGTTATTTTTAACCACATAACATCAAAGTTTGGGGGCTCCAGAGTCTCTTTTCTATATAATGTAATACTTGCGCGCACGGGGGTGTAGATTGAACGAAAATTATCACAAGTCCTGTCATCACATTACCTGTAATAATTTATCTGGTATATAAAAAAAAAATAGAAATTTAAAGGTCATCAATTTTCAGTAAAGATTGGAAATAAACTTTGTTGAAAACTCATTTGGGGTGTGTTTTATGAAGTCACTGATCATTTTATACTTCCGTTACAATATTTTTCATATTAAAAGCAATCAACGTACGGAACACTAATTGCGCAAGTTCAACTTGCGCTTGACCGGTTTTTTTGAAGACCACAATGTAATTTTTTAGCTCTTTCTTGAACAATATAAAATTATTATTTAACAGTTTGTTTTTCAAATAATATATATTTTCAAATGTAAATTAAAAACGATTTTTAAAACAAATATTGCTATAGCGTGGGCGAACCTGAACTAACATCCTTATAACCATAGGTTTTATTAAAACTGCTTTACGGCTCTTTTAAAGATGTTACACAACCAATATTTAATTTAGGTTTTAAAATTTATGAATTTTACAGTTAGCGCTCGTAAGATTTTTTCAAATATTAATATTTCATAGTTCCTAATTTGAACCTGCCTATCTTTAATATTTTTTCAGCTATTTAATGTTGGTCTTATGTATGTTGTAATCGACAGCATGGGCGTAGATTAATTTTTTACTACTTTCTTTTTAAATTAACTTAGAGTATTTCTTATAGATAAGGATATGCATTGACATTTTTCACATTTCATAAATAATCGTTATTATTTAAACAGTATCCACTTATCATTTTCCTTGCTAAAGACAAGTATTGTATTCGCAAAAAAAAAACCCTACGAGATATTTGCTTTTCTGCACGTTTTATGGTGCCACTCATTTCCATCGGTATGTCTGTCTGTCGGCACGATAATGCTCTAACGAAATTAGTTTCAAACTTGGCATATATATATATATATATATATATATATATATATATATATATATATATATATACATATATCTATACATATATTTATATATACATATATCTATATATCTATATATATATATATATATATATATATATATATATATATATATATATA